>UELU01121369.1:0-42386 GCA_900490025.1 Megastigmus dorsalis | reverse complement strand
CAACATCGGCAGTCGATGGGGCGATCCTCCAGAGTCCAGACATAGCTCGCGGGTTATTCGCGCATTCGCGAGCGAGCGAGCGAGAATCGCCGCGCGCGTGCACTCATGCGAGCTGTTGCGCCGCCACTAGCGCTCGCGCGCACTCATTCAAGGTCACAGTCGGCAATATATATGTCAAAATCAGAGGCGCGTGCAACTCCTCTCTCTCTCTCTCTCTCTCTCTCTTGTTCGTTGGCTGTAGACGCAAGAGCTGCGCATGTGTATGTACACGACGATGATTCTCACCCCCTTCTTCTCACCGGAATCGACACGTGCAGCAGGGACATGCGATAACGTGCGATTGTTTCAAGCCTGAATTAGCCAGTGTCGATTCTACGCCGGAACAGTGCGGAATCGAAGGCTGATTATGCGGCAAGGATGTGCTGGTGACGAATAAAAAGGATGAGTCGAAGATAACGTAACTAGATATGGATTTTCTCGCCTGTAGGACGGAAAGTCCAAATTACCTGTATTGCGATTACTGCTTGCGATGATTAGAAGTGAATTGTATATATAGCGATTAAAGCAGTTTGCAGATCGTTATACATTAAGCCGTAATCGGAAAAAATGCATCGCTGTATAAAACGAATGGAGTTCCTGCTTTTGTTCACGAGTTCGTGGTGGTGGTGGTGTAGTCGTCTCGCGGTACAAAAGCAGCGAGGGGTATCGCGGAAAATTGGTTTTTAATATGTACGAGGGTTCCTTCACCGGCTACGCTGGAATCGACTAGGGGATTCGACCCGCAGCCGCGCGTTCCTGGTCCAGAAGAAGCAAAATGCGAGGACATATCGTCGAGTCGATGTTTCCCGCACTCCGAGGTTGTACGAGCTTATTCCTCGAATAACGTAGTTATTGTTTAGCGAGCGTGTGCTTTATTCGATCTACAGTAGGTGTTGTTCGCGAAGTAAATATTAGGAGTCGTCGGCACACTTTAGGCGATATTCATTGGGCTGAATGCAGAACTGTACTCGTTCCTGCACCGTCACTCGGGCGCGAGCTCATCAAAATCACTCGGCACTTCCGTATCTGTACACCACGCGCAAACCACCGCCGCGTCATCCCCAGCGTCACTTTCTAAAACCGCGGGACGAGATTTCGCGCGCATCCGCGAGCCACGGACAGCAATGCAGCGATCCATCGATCGATTCGTTTCGGCCGGTCCGCAAATTCACGCCAGTTACTTAATTAAAGGCCCCGCACGCGTGTCGATTATATTCCACTCGCGCGCCTCTGCAACTATATATATATATACACGCACTCAGGTACATATATATGTATACAGATACGGTGATTTCGCTCGATTTGTCATGTCGAAATGTAGCGCGTAGGACGTGGCGATGCGCGAGGGGTTGGCTGGCTGCCGGAGCGATTCGTCGAGAAATACATCATCGTGGATCCCTGTCTGTCACGCGGACGCTTTCGGGATGAATCTCCGCGGCGCTCACCTTTGCTTCCTGATCCGACACGACCACCTTTTTCTTCCTCGGCATTATCCAGCTTGACTGACGTAATCTTTTCGGAATATTCTTTCTCTCCTTTGGCTACGGTGTGATTGACTGACTAATTTCCATGGGTCCATACATATGAGAGGAATTAAGTTCAACTGCTGGAGTATACAGATTATTACTGCGAAATTGCAAAGAAAATAATCTAACCGCTTCTGGAATTCTCGCACAAATACAGGATGAAGGAAGCTCGTTAACAGTGTATTAAGCCTCTTTAAGGCGTTAACGGACAGGCAAAGGCAGCAGCAGCAGCGGCTGGGAATAAGAGAATAATAGCCGCGGGCGAAGAAATCCTTCAGCTCCGTTATCCCTCTTATCTCGTTTAAAGGTCGCTATCCGAAAGGGGATGGGGGTGCGCCGAGTCTCCGCGCTCTAATCCCTCAGCCAGTCGTCATCGCACGGCCTTCGCCCAGCAGCCTCCCTCGCTTTATGTTATTCTCAGCCTTTCCAACGTCTTTATGCAAGCATCCCTCGGTCGCGCGGCGCGCCTTCTACGCTACGAGAGTCCAGCTTCGCTCCTCCTCACCCCTCTCGCATTCTCGAGCGCATTGTCTCCGACGCGCTATCTCTCCTCACCGGTATACGCACCCACGTGCCACTTCGCCCTAATTCCCCCGCTATCTCTCGCTCCGCGATGTATATACACGCTTATTTCTCTCCTTTATTTTCTTTTGCTCTCTCCCGTATTCCTCGCATATTCGTCTTCTGGATACTCTTTGGAGGGAGGAAAAAATTCGTGGATCCGTGACCGGCATATCTTGGATGTGTTCCCAGTATTTCGGGGAGGTTCGCGCGTCCGACGCATAACTGCTCCACGGGGAAACGAGGCGTGGAGAATCCTTATATATACATAAAATGAGACTGTAGCATTGTTCGCCGCCACGAGTCATTTCTATAATTAAATATTCGTCTTAATTCTCAGACGAACGATTCGATTGCTTTTAGTAAGGTGTTTACGCGTGACGGTAATTTTCGTAAAGTGAGAAATCCCGAGGCTGCGCGCAACTGGCAGAAAAGTTCGAAGCCAAATCACCGAACTGTTGGCAGGCGATTTTCTCTCGGTCCGCTCGACGACATCCATAAAAGCCGGGAGCGCGCACGTGTATCGTATAGACGCGGATCGACAGGCGTAACAGGGCATTAAATCGTTAACTATGGCGTCGAGACACAAGTCCGGGCGACTGTAAAGAAATCCGATGACTCATTCGCGGCAGTCGATCCGTTAACGCGCAGAACCTAAGCCCGCAGCAAAAAACTTAGCTATTCCATTCTATGATAGCAAAGTGGCAAGAGAGAGAGAGAGAGAGAGAGAGAGAGAGTACGAGACCTGTAGCTATATACTTATATAATACCACCGCGCATACGCACGACAGTTTGATTTACTTAACTCTTGAACAATGCGGCTCGAGCATAGCTGCGTCTTTATTAATAATCGATGAAGCTGCCGACGTATAATTTGTTGGGAGCTGCGGGAGCGAGGGAACGAGTCATGACTTGGCGCGGCGCTTCTATAGAAATTAATAACCCACAATTTCGTAGAGCTGCTTCGTTCTGCAGAGTATAGGTATAGCTAGGCTAGGAACTCGATGATTATTCTTTTACCGCGAGCTCTTTTTATCGCTGCCTCTGATGGTTCATTCGAATCACTCGAAATGGGAGTCTTGTGTATACGTACACTGTTTGTTGTAACGACGTCTTTTCGGTGTAATTGATCAATTATCATTTGATGTATAGCAAATTCTTCGATTTACCGCTTACGGCCGCGTTGTACTATACGATATTTCCCTCCGATCCGATGCGCGCCAATTCATAATGGAACGATTATAATCATCGATCTCTCGACCATATTGGCCTCCTTGTAAACTTTCCAAATCCAACTCTTTTTCCGCGCGAATCGGTCGATCGTTCCCTATAGAAGCCAAAACCAGAACGATCCAATGGCAATTCAATTTGCCGCTATAACGCACTTAAATTTGACACGCAGAATTTTCCCGATCATCGGGGCCTCTCCTTCTCCCAGTCACTCTCTCTCTCTCTCTCTCTATCTCTCTCTCTTTCTCTCTTGCATTGCCACACGATCGCAGCCTCGACCAACCGTTCCATATACATGTATACACACACAGACACACGCGCCTTGCTGCACTTTCCGCTCGCACAATGTAAGTATAAAGCGCGCCGGCAAAAGCAGGTACGCGTGTAAGTATATAAAAGCGCGTAAACTACGGACCGACGGCGAGCCGCGACCAATGCAAGAGATAATACATGCACGCGTTGTGCGGTTACGGTACTATTTGGCTCGCGGGCACGTTTTTCTCGCTATACATATTATATGCGCACACGAGTTCGGATGCGGCGGCGCGAAATTGTTTGCATTGCTTCGCTCTCTGTCCCTTTTACTTCGGGATGGGCGTCCGTGTGCACCGGTGGGACGCTACATATACCTATATACGGGTAATATATTATACAATTATTTTATTATCTAACGGAAAAGTTGAAATTATCGCCTTTAGCGCGGTGCTGATCGACTTGCTGTAAATAACGAGGGATCGTAAAAAAGTCGAGGAATTATGTAGCACTGGGACTTTATGCCTACTCGATGCGATGCGCGCACACGTGTGGTTTTCGTGGAGAAAAATTGGCGAATATTCATTACGCGCGGGTAATGATGGACATCGAGGTACTGCACCGAGACTCGCCAACTGAATCATGACCACTATCTTGTGTGTGTGTGTGTGTGTGTGTACGCGTAGTTTCGAAATTGGCCTTTGATTCGCGAACGTTGCATTGCAGTTTTATTCGCGTTCCTTTTCTCTACATATATACAAATGAACTTGACGGCTGCTGTAATACTCGAATGTTTATCGAATGTATGTATATATATAATAACTCGCGAATATACTCTTTGATACCTGTCCACTGGAAGTATATATGTAGATGAAGAGCAGCTGCCGATATAAATTTTCACTTTTATATACGAGGATCCCGGCCACGGAATAATAAGCGCTAAATCGTCAGAGGCGCTGCGAAAAATCAAAATATCCTATACGCACGGATGGTCCCGCGCGGAACGGTAAAAAATTATCTCTCTCGGAAATACTCGTACCTATAGTGTATAGCCACGGCGGCGGCGGCGGCGAGAGGAAAAATAATCGCCCACCGATGGAAATCATTTATGCACGAGCGCGGCGCAAATTGACGCGACGATAATTTATCCTCTCGCGCGTATATAGCTATCCAGCGAGAGAATTTCATGGTGCAGCTTGTGTGCAGTGCACGTGTGTGTGTGTGCGCGCGGCCGTGCGCTACTGTGCTAACGGTTCGGAGGCGCTGAGGGGATCCCGCGTTGAGGCACGATTCCGTAGCCGTAAAATAATTATTCTTCGGGGTTAACCTGGTTTAATGGATGATTCAGTATTGACCACTAATTTTGGTGCGCGGATCCGTGCGGCTGCTGCTGCTGCTGCCGAGAAGTGATAATGACTGTTTGTGCGTGGGAAAAAAATGCCTTGCTAATTAGCGGTTTCGAGTTTATATGTACATAGCCTGAAATTTTCGACTGAAACCGTAGAGGCTGTCAAGTAAGCGTTATTAAATCGTTATACGATAAGTCATTAACAATGTAAAATGATTATTACTTATGAGCCATGTCGAATGCAAGGATATTCAATTTTCAATGCTGGAGTATATTTATAATGTGTGCAATCAATAATCGAAAACATGCGCAGTAGTAGTACATTGCAAAGAATTATTTTAATTTTCGACCTAATTGAAACTTTACCCATCGCTAAATTGAAAATCACCGACCGCAAAAATCTTCGGGCGCGTTAATATTCGTGCAGCAGCCGCGCAACACTTTTGATTTTTATCAATTTATGAAATTTATGCTCTCCGTTTCCAGCCTAGTAAAAAATCGTTCCGAGCCCATTTGCACCTTTTGCGAAGAAGCGAGAGCGGAAGTAAAATCTACCAGAAACCGATTGTACATCGTTGGCATGGAAAAACATATGGATCGCGCTAACGCGCAGCGGCGCACCGACGCAGCGAGATAAGCAAAATTAGATTTGCCATAAAACAACGAGCTTTGTCGGTTTAATTACGTAATTACTACTCGCGGCTCCCCTCTAGATTTAGATATAATAATTTATGGAAATACACGAGTACTTTAAATACCAGGTGTGCATTATAATACCTGGTAGTTAAAACTACTGTGTACAAATACATATTTGTGTGTATATTAATATTTATGAGATGGCAACTTTATTATTGTTAATAATAACGCTGCGTGATCGCTATGATTCGGGTTAACGCTTCACGGATCCATGGCAACGTATGCAAATAACGAGAATTTGACTATTCAAACTGGATATAGGGCAAGCATAAATATTGTATAAGTAGAATACGGCCGGATCTAACCAGACGCTATAACAACTCGTGTAAATTACAAAGATCTATGTAGACAGATTAAAAACTTGGAAAAACCGAATCAACGCATAAACAATCGTAACAAAGTCTATCCGAAATTATAGCGGCATCAATCATCACCGGTAAATCGTCGCTACAGGGCACACATGTTTATTTGACATTTACAGGAACATTCATTATTCAGTGTTGTAGCTATGAAGAAGACACTGGTGGGCATCGCACGCGTCTCGCTAAACGTCGCCGACCTATGCGGACTTAAGCGCATCGGACCTGCATTTATGCAGACGCGGTCAGCGGGATTCTATACACGTATATATATACATATACATATCGTGAGTGTGGCGCGTGGGAATATATGCAGAGGCACGTGTCTATCGCGCTTCATTCCATCTGGCCTTGAACTGTATTTTTTGCTGGTTGCTATGTGTTAGTGTGTTGATTTCATGGTTTTTCGAGTCGATAGCAATGTTGAAACAGAAGCTATTTCGTGTAAAAATGCACGAAGTGGGGCAAAGAATATCGAGTATCGAGTATGGCGAAAAATATCAAATTCTTTCAGGAGTCTCGCTTTATAGTGTGGCGTATAAAGTTTATTGTTTTGTTGCCAACTGTTAAGTCCACTTTTTATTTCTGATCGATAACTTTTACCAAGCTTAAATAACAAATTAAGTAAAGAATATTTTACGAAAACAAATTTAATTCAATTCAGAATTATTATATAAATTTCACGATCGAGAAATCGCCGTAATGACAGAAAGAATCATTAATTGTACGCGATAATTGAATTTCTCATATTTCAAACATCAGTTAGTTTCAGCTTAAACTTGGACGTTACTATTTCAAATTTTGTCCAAACAATATAACGTATTTACAACAGCTGATTCGATACGTATCAGCCCTCGTAGATACATCAGCTATTTTTAATTCCTTATTACGCAATCCCGCTCGAAACCAGTTTCGCTACGATAACAACATTAATTTTATCGCAACGCATATAACCAGTCAATGTACACGAGTCGAGCATAACAAACGCATGTTTCGGACAAATCGCGGACGATTATTAATTAACGCATAGGTCGAGCGCGAATTACCGACAGCCCCGCGAGCACTGGGTCAACGCCGCCGCCGCACGCTCGCGATTATTTGCCGGGGGGCAAAATTTGTTTCTGCAAAACAAACGCGAGCACTGCAGCGTCGAGAGGATGGAACCGCGGCGTAATATTGATATCGAAATAGACTCGGACGTGAGTTACAACAACGCGAATATCGGATTTTGCTTGGTTTCAAAAAGCACCAGCCCGAAATTGTCATTCGAAAATGGAATTCGGAAGGTACGCGTGGGCCGCACGCGTATGACATTTAGCTTCGTTGTGTATATATATAATACAGGTTGGGAGCGAGCGCGAGTCAACTGGAAAATGATACATCGCGTTGCAATGGGAGCTTGTACATACGTTTACGGAGGCGCGAGGTAGGGATGTACGGCTGTCGCGACTTGGCTTCCTCTCTCGTGTCATTATATTTCTCGCTCAATTGACGTTTGATTAAGATATACGCACGGTACGTGGAAGACTATCACCGCGGAAAACTCGCGTTCCATTACTTTCCGAGCGTCTCGGAATTTTCCACCGCGGTAAACAGGGGAGAGGTCAAATATTATCCTATTATATATACATATATATAGCGAATGGAATAATGCGATAATAGCAACGCTCGAGCGACAAATTGCGAATCGATCGGCTAAAGCTCTTACAACGCATCGAGGTATATTACACCGCCTACGCGCAAAACCATAATATACAATACACACAAGCGTCCATCTTATTATAAGTCGGCTTGGTGTAAATTGCATTAGACTACAGCCTCTACAGGCGCCGAGTGCACGAGCACATATATTATACCGAGCAGTTGAAGCGACCGCGAATTTTCCACAGGGTTCCTCGCGCAAAAGAGTCGGAGCTGCTTCTCTCCTCTATAGCTGGTCAAATGTTTGGCTTCTGCAGCGCGACTCTCGAGATATCGAGGAGGCGGACGGCGATCCTCGAATGGCCACTTCTCTGCTCAGCTGTTTGACCAGATGAATCCCTAGTGCTGTTGACCTTGGTATATATACACGCTTTGGTGCAGCTCTTCTCGTAATTGCGTTTTGGCCAGCCTCGGTCCATTGTGCGCGCGGCTTTGGGCTTTTGTAAGTGAGAGGCTACTTTTTTTTTAAGATTTATACTTACGGATTCGTAAATGGGAGGTATATGTATACTTACGCGATGGTAACCTGGAACAGAAAATTTCAGGGATTTTTATACTTTTTTCGTATATTTATCGTAATAGCAAAATTCATGCGCGCTTCGTCGTGCGAGTCATTGATCAAACTTTAACAAGTACTCGAATATTAAACAATATTTTATGTACAGCCTTTATATTATTATAAATAATAATCTTTCTCACAAGCTATTAGTGTCATATACAATAATATAATTACGGCGCATTCTAATTTTTGAGGCTAGAAAGTAATATTAAAATAGAATTTAGTTTAAAAAAAAATCCTTGTACAAACTCTGACAGAATGATACACTAAATGATTTGTTTAAGGACCTATTCAAACGAACATACATAATTCTTTCATAAATTTGAATTAAAATATATTTATTTGTACAACAATATTTTAAACTTTGGCGCCATTCAAAACTGATACCCTCCCGATAACCAATGAAATCGTGTCTTTAAGTGCTTCACCACATCCGGCCATCACTTTTTCAAGAGTGGAACATCTGAAATTAGATTTAAAATATTTTCCAAGTCAACGCAATCTACGACAAAAATGCAAATGACGATGAGACATAAAAAACAATAATTAAAAATAGAGAAAAAAATAGTTAATATCCGATAATCGAATGGTCGACAAGCAAACAGTAGTCACGCGTGTCTGACACGGCGCATCGGTATATAAGCATCGAACACGGAGAGGCAGAACCTCCTTCGTCACAGTTCGTCCGGTCACACACACACACACACACTCACATCGCACAAAATCGGATCACACATAGAGACAGGCGCGTGTCGACGCCCATATAGCCGCTCATATATATCCCAGTTTTGCCTCGCGGGCGCAAATCAAACGTCGATTAACGCGATCGATCGACGCGATCCTCTCTCTCTCTCTCTCTCTCTCTCTCTCCTATCCTATTGAATTTAAAACTCGACTACTGCACCAGGCAGATCGGACACCGCTCCTTCATACCCGTTTAACTCGTATAATGTATGCCGCGCGAGGCCTTGTGGCTGCAGGACTACAACGGGGGAAAAAGTATTTATTAGCAGTTTGTGGAACCTGGCTCCGGTATATATGCATCTACACCCGGCGACTTGTGTCTAACGATCCCCCTCCTCTCTTTCTCTCTCTCTCTTTCTCTCTTCGCCGAGTGTGCAGTGCAGCCTCAGAGAAGTTGTTAAGTTTACGGCGCGCTCGTTTCATCATGCTAACGATTCGGAAAAATATCGAGCCGCTCCAGAGAGAGAGAGAGAGAGAGGGAGGTAAAGGCGCGCGCAGCGAACATGTTATTTAAATTCATGATGTTTCAATGAGTGCTGCTGCGCTCTTGTTATTATTATTATTATTATTCGGGTCTCTATAACGCTCGTTATTGCTATATACGCTTCTAATCGAAATTCTACATCCTTCTTTTTTTACATTTTAACTCGCGTATACTAACACGCGTGTTTATTACGAGAAAACAACGCGCATAAATATAGTTTATTTTGATTTGTGGCAACGCGCATAAGTATAACAAGCCCCGAAATCGCGCATTCGCGTAGAGCAAATATCGTCGCGCTCTCAAACACCAAATGCTCGAATGAATCAGAACCTTCTAAAAAAACTAATTACTCGTATACAGATATACATATATATAGGAGGCAAAAGAAAAAGTGGCGCGTATATATCTGCATGATCGCAGAGTCGAAGCGCAAGTGACATGCAGGCGTCGGAAAAGGAGGTCGATAACCCGCGCTCTCCTCTCTCGCTGTACACAAAGAGAAAAAGAGCCGCCTGCAAAACACGAGGGATCCGATGCAGTGTGTACGTCTTTTTTTCTCCTTTTTTTTATTCTTTTTCACTTTCACGCGGTGGGAGAGAGACGAGGGGGGAGGGGGGGGGGAAAGAGCTGGGGCACTGCTGCACAGACGGCGGTGGCGGGAGAGAGAGAGAGAGAGAAAGAGAGAGAAAGACTCTCCTGGGCGCGCAATTAAGCGGCATACGCAAGCAGCTCTGGGGCACGGTAATACATCAGGGCTCTGGCCGCGGACACACGGCGCCGGGACTCTTTCTCTCTCTCTCTCGTGTATGTGTGGTGCGTGTTTGAGAGCTGCGCAATTGATTGCGGGGCTTTGGCCCCGGCGAAAAGCAGCCCTATCGTGAATTAAATCTCTCTCTCTCTCTTTCCCTCTGGTTAGGGGCCCGCCGCGTATACTTAAGCCGTATTTTTTCTACCTGCAGTGGCGGCACCGGCAGCTTCTTCTTTATTTATCTCCGACTCGCTCGATGCATGGCTCTTATATTATACTTTGTTCTCCCGATGCTGGGCGCACTCTTTTCTTCGAGCGTTACGCGCCGTGCGCACCTTTCTCTTTCTTCCTCTCTCTCTCTCTCTCTCTCTCTCTCCGTGTCTGGACGGCTTTTAATTCGTGCACCTCGCCTTTATCTTATCCCCGTTTCATCTGTCTTTTTCTGTGCAGCCTCTCGTCCTCTCGGTGCCTGTTTTTCGACCGGCTGTACCAAAGAGGGACCGCTATGTACCTCAAGTTATATGCATCAAAAAACAGATACCCCCTTCGCTACGCTTTAGTTGGCTACGCTCCGCGGTGTATTCCCTTATTTCGAGAGGTTGTTCGTTGAAAGCTCTCGGTCGAATCGACTCGACGTCGATCGAGCCTAATCAAGGCATTATACAAAATACTATCGGATACACACAAATGTTCGATTTGATTCTTTTCACATAATCCAATAGCGTGCGTTTCAATTTGTTTGCAGTAACGATATCACTGCACAATCTGTTTGCGATCCACTTGAGACTTCCGCACCCGTATCAATATTGCGCGTATGCAGGATTCAACCGAGAAACGCTTTGTGCACATATGGCTGGGCGCACGGCAATATGTCGATGCCTCGAGAGGATGACAAACACGTCTATAAGCCAATCGACGGGTAATATTATTGCGCGAAACGATTGTTGCTACAAGCAAATATTCCAAATAGCAATGGTGCTACGTTATTTTGTGCGCCTTTTCACATCAATATATATATATATAGTATATATGTATATAAATTTGAATACAATGCGCTCGATGCACTCCTATATCCCAGTTTTCGACGTACTCACTTATTCTTGTGTGTGATATCTCGAGAACCAGCTCGACACGTCGATCAAGTCCCAAAATGCAACGAACAGATTCCAACGGTGCGATTCTATAGGGATCAGCTGGCAATCCCTCGCGCATACATTGACCCGATCGAAAAATCTATTGGCAACAAAATCGATGTGTGTATAATATGTGTCTCAACTTAATGCCTCCTTTCATCCACCGCGTGTGGTGTGCACTCGAGTTTATCGTCCTCTCTCGCTTCGTTTTCTCCTTCCTGCCTCACCCGCATCGGGTCTCTTCTTTACCTTCTTTCACTCGATGTATACATAAATCGGAGCTCGAGCGCTCGGCTCGAATGAAACTTTAAGGGCGCGGTTGTCCGGCATTATTATTATTATACTCTCTTTGAGATCGGCCCCACAGCGCGGGCTTATGATCTTTGCGCGAATCGAAAGTGCGAGCGTCGGAAGATTTATATCGAGAGCGACGTAGAGCGGCGCAAACGAGCCGCCAACTTATATCGGGAACCTCGCGACTCATGAATAAAGCACGAGAACCGGGATTGTCAATTCTCATTGACTGCGCAGCCGCGCGGATCTTTTTTTTTCGTTTCGAGGATTTGCCATGTGCGTGTGTGTAGCGAGGGGCTTTAATCTTTGGAGGACGTATTGTACGGGGGCTCGTATAGGATTAGCCTGGCTCCGCGGTCTCGCGGTGCGAATTTTGATCAAAATTGGCTTGCGCTCGCACACAGTTTACAGTTGAGGGGATTGCCTGTGCGAATGTGGGAAATCTTCGGTCCGTTAACATTTTAATAGATTGAAAGTGAGGAAGGTGAGGCTGGAGGTTGGTATATTTTGTACCAAAGGTCCATCGTTCTTTTTAACGGAATCTATGTGCATAGCATAACGGGTGCGTGCATTATTCATGTCGAGTGTCCGAATATTGGGAAAACGAGAGAGGATAGAATAAGAAGACTTAGAGAAGCTTCCGTACACGTGTCCGACCTCTAAATAATATTTTGTCACGGAATATATCGCACAAATCAGCGCGACACCGAATCTAATTTCAAATTATTGATTTATTTTCTCTCTCTCTCTCTGTGTGTGCGCGCCTCTGCGGCTCAATGCTGGCAAAACACAAGTGATAATGTTTGGTTCAAATAAATATATTAATGAGTTAAGCGAAGTGGGTTTGCCGTGTATCGAGCTGGGAGGCGGTGCGCGCGTGTCCTTCAGCGACACTGTCGTGAGCCTTGGCGTTGTGCTAGACAGCAAATTAACGTGAAAGCCGCATATTGATCAAGAGACTAAAAAAGTTAATAGAACTCTCTATAGTTTGCAGTTCATTAGACAGTGTACCACTGAGAACCTACGCGAAAGGTTGGTCGAATCATTGGTCCTACCCCATCTCGACTATTGCTCCGTTGTGCGTCGTGATGCATCTAATGAACAGAAAACTAGACTACAGAGACTGAACAATCTTGGTGTTAGATTTATCTATGGTGCTAGGAGGGATGAGCACATCACCCCCTGTGGGAAGCAGCTGTGCTGGTTGCGCATCGATACCAGGAGCGATTATTTTGCCGCTATTCTCTTGTACAAGATCCTCCGATTGTTTATCGATTATCGAAATTCTATCTGTAAATAATGAATTTCCTCATTGATTTTTAATATATAAATTCGTTATGTGTTCCTGCACACAGTTTCTCTATTTGAATATAAACCATTTATTCCTCGTCGATGATTCAAAGCAATATAAATTGCCATAGATTAATAGCGCACAACAATCAGTGACATATCCCACTTTGAACTAATCCCTATAAAAATCCTAAAAATCCAAATCCATAGCGTCAAGCTAATTCGAGTGATTACTATTTTTCGTCCAAAACCCGTTAATTCGATCTCGCGTTCGCTTATTAGAGATTATTCCGCGTAGCGCTAAACCGGTAAGCTGCCGCGCGTCTGCACGTGTGTGTGTATCTAATGCGAATGCGGTAACTTCGTCTGCGTATAATTTCAAATTTCCAATTTCTAATTTGCATCGTTGCGTTTATCGGTAACGCCGTTCCGTTGGCACTTTAATATTGCTAAATTGGTATTACAAGCTGGCTAACCTTTTTCAACCGATGATCAGGATTACTTCAAAATGTCATCCTTGGGGTTTATGGACTATAGAGACGTGAGTAAACTATGGATCGATTTATTGTTTGCATTGTGTAACGGCTGACACGTCGGCGATACGAAGCATTTAAACTAGTTTGCACGACGCGTCTTGGTTACGAAGCAAAATATCCAGCCATAGGATGCGGGTGCTGCAGATCTCGCCAAATCTAATTAAAATGCTATTGTATTAAAAATATTAAAAAAACGTACGCAATTTGGTAAGTTTGATAAGATCGAAGTCCGGTCTACCTATATATATATATATATTAAACATTTAGCAGCACATCGACCTGCTACCGCACTTCCGCCTACTTTCCAGCATCTTACCTCCAATAGTCACTCTCGCTCGAAAATCGCGCGCTCGATGGTCTGCAGGTCCCGCGACTATATCGAAAACAAGTTTCGCCGTTGAGACACAGCAGCAGCAGCAGAGTTCCCGAGCTCCCGATATAATCGCGCGGTCTTTCTCCCGGGTGCGCGCGTGGCTCCATCATCATCATCATCATCATCATCAACATCATCATCGTTGGAGTAAAAGGCACTTCTGGTCCGGTGCGGATTAACGGTATCGAAGCGCGGAGGCCGAGGACCGTATAGACGATGCGCACCGGCGCGGCGGACCGAGGCGACGTCTCACTCACTGAATTACGCACGCGGCGCACGTATCATCTTCTTCGGCCATTGTCGCTTATACATATATACGCGTCGCGCTTCTTATCGCTCGTCGGCCGGCCATCCTCTACATCGCTGATTATAAATTATCGATATGTGGAACACACGGTATATATATGTTTAAACTTCGACGACTGCACGCGCTCGGCTGTGTCTTGCACGAGACACACGTACATATGTATGTACTCGCGCAAATAACTTTGTCGTGCGGCTGCTGCGCGGGGATAAAAATAGGTAATGGCTGGTTGGTTGCCGCGGTGCTGCTGCTGCTGCTGCTGCTGCTGCATACTCTTGTATGTATATATATATAATATATTACCCATACCTATATCGCAACCTCCCAACTACTCATTATCGATATAATTATTTGCGCGGCTCGCGCAATCGCCGAGACAGCAGAAACAGTTTTGCGCATAGCAAGGAGTTTGCACCGCGGCTCGAGGATAGCTTACAATGTACTCTGTTATTATAGGCGACTAAACGGGCCTACGTAGTTTTAGTTGTCGCCGTTAGACGCGCAGCCCGACGCTGCGGACGCCACACGCTAAACGCTTCTGCGTAAACTACCGCGCGGACCATTTACCCGATGCATGCTAAATTTTTCTAGCGCTCGCGTTAAAAATTAATTGCTTATATATATATGGCTGTAATTGAGGGTGCCACCGTTAATACACATGTACATGTAGGGCTCGCTGTTTTCACTGTACTCAACAGTTGGCTTGGCCGAGTGCAATAAAAACCAGGGACCGGTGGATACAATAAAGGCGGCTCGCGTATCCCAGACCCCAATGAAGCGCGCATTATCGTCAGCTCGTAAGCTCTACCCTAACATATACACTGCACTGCACAGAGCAGAAAGCCAGACGGCAGGTCTTAATTAAAGTTTACACAGCTGGCCGTGCACCTCGCGCTAATAAGCTTATCACCGAAACGCAGTTTGATAGGCTCCACGCAGCTAAACCTACTCTACTACCCTTGCAGTGGCAGCTGCGGTAACCGATTCTCTCTCTCTCTCTCTCTCTCTCTCGCGGACGAGGACGAAGAGAAGCTCTCATCGATATTATACGTAATATCCCATTACCGAGAGAGAGAGAGAGAGAGAAAGAGACAGTGGCTCGTTTAAAGCGGATCGACTGCCCGTCCTTTTTCTCATCGCTCGCGGCACCAGCTATAGAGCGAATCGTTATTTAAGCGTGTAAGTCGGCTGCGCGACTCCGCCGCGTGTCTATTAGCGGGGCTAATTTACGTGCTCCCGGCGGAGCTGCTGCTGCTCTCGTAGTATAGCGGGAAATACGAGTTTCGCGCGCAGGCTTCTTATGTATACATGTATATATGTAGGCACTTGCAGCGTCTAGCTCTCTCTCTCTCTCTCTCTCTCTCTCTCTCTCTCTCTCTCTCTCTGTGTGCGTGCGTGCGTGTGCAGTTTGCGCGTATAGATGTGGCCGTTGTCGAGCCAGCGACAGAGTGGAAAAAGTTTTGCGGTGATCGACCGGGGGAGCTGATTGATGTACGACCGTCGAGATTGGATTAGTACCGCGATACGGCTGATTAAAAGACGAGAGACGAAGCTCATGATTGATTGAAAAATTTATGCCCTGCACGCGCGCGCGCCTCGTGTCGCGTACTTACTCTTTAGAAAGTCTCGCGCTCAAGTTTAGTGCGCAGGAGTGCAGAGCGAAAACTGCGTTCGATTGTCGAGGGGACAAAAAAAATACGCGCTCATCCCAGAAGTGCGAGCTGTAAAACAACAACAACAACAACAACAGCCGCAGCAGCAGCTGATTACACGAGGATAATAACAGAAATGTGTAATTTGCGAGTGAGCTTTCTCCTCTCTCGAGAAAGCGAAGCAGCGCCACACGCGCCTCAACCCAAAAAATACGAAGCGAGTTCGATAAACGCGACCCGTGCACTTTTCCTTAAAATGCGTGTAGGTGTGTACAGCGGGTGCGCCTTCGTTTTCGCCTGCCTCGCATACGTCCCACGGGCAATAAACGCCAAAGGAGCCGTATCATTTCGTTGCGGAGGAGAGGAGAAAAGAAAGGGAAGAAGCGAGCGAGCAGCGCTAATGGGATACGCGAAAATCCATCAGGAAGTGCGCGCGCGCGAGCGGAGGTGAGCTGAAATTGAATGCTGCGGCCTCGAGCGAGTGTTCCTTTTCTTCGGATTTCTTAAATTGCGCTTTTGCTGCTGCTATAGCCGCATGAATTTTTGCTTTTGTTTTTTCTTTTTACTTTTCTTTTCATTTGCTCTTTGTCGTTTGGTCGAAATTAAGAAACGAACGGTTTCTTCCTCTTATTATTTCCCGTACATTTATGTTCCACTCGTTCGTTCATTTGTATCGTATTTGAGCTGGTTTCGTCGATACTATTTATTTCGGGGGCTATTTTTAAATTGATCGACCAACATTACGAAGCTCAACCGTCTGGTACGATCTCCAAATGAGCCACTAAGGCAAAGGCGAGCAAAGGCCCGTAGTCAATTAAGAAAGAGGCATAATTTTGACGCGAGCAGCTCGTCAACAGGAGCTTAGTCCCGACTAAATTAAACAGAAAGTGTCTTCTTTAGAAAGTTCATTAGCGGCGCAGGGCCACTGGGGTTGAAAAAGCCGTATATTTTTCCCGAGAGAAGAGAAATTACGCTCGCGACGTATACTTGGCCTGCGGACACTTTTCAATCGTCTCGTGTTCGCTCGCGCGCGCGTCTTGTCCGTGTGCGTCCTGTACAGATGCAGGAGACTACGACCTGAAATCACCGGTCGACTCGATTATGCAGATTCCCTCGGTCGCTTAGTTAACGTATGTATAGTAACTACCGCGACTCGATGTGCCACATTAGCGGTCTCTTAACCGCTCGCCCGTCCTCGTCCTCTACTCCGGCAGCAGCGGTTTCTCACGCGCCGTTCCAGGCGAAATCTCCTTTAACGCGTGCAAATTAATGATCTGTACTTGACCTGCAGTCGGAGCGTTGCTCGCGAATTCCTCGTAATATCGGTATAAATTCATTGTTTTCCATATAAAAGATACGGTAGCTTTAGGTGAGGAGTACGAAAGAAAGTTTACGCGATATAAACAAATGGGTAATTATGAGATTTTTTAATGGGTAGCTCGGCGAATAAAATTGTTTCGCGATTCCCGGGGGGAACGACGTTAAAGAAAGGACGAGCTTAAAGTCTCGATCGCGGCGATCGTTTCTCCTGCCCGTCAGTGAACAGCCCGCCAACTTTTAAATAAGAAATTGCATCGAGCGAGATCGAGTTATAAATTGGGTCAATCGAAAACACTTTTGCCACGCACTGCGTGATCACGTAGAAAAGCTTTCGAGCTCCGCCGTACACGCACACGCACACACACACACACACACACACACACACAGAGAGAGACTTTTTTAGTTTGCGAGAGCATCATCGTCTCCTTTATTAGTCGTAAAATCTTTTAAGACCATCATCTTCACGAACTTTCTCATGGGGGGTAAGGAGGTCAGATTCGTATTTTTCTCTCTCTCCCTCTCTCTCCGTCTCGTCTCTTTCTTGGAAGCATAACGACCTTATAAGAAAAGGGAACCGTAAGGAAATTCGAAGACGCGAGGAAGCGAAAGTAGTGCTTGTATCGAGTAAAGAGAGAGAAAGAAGTAAAGAGGAGGGAGAAAAAAAATGGTCTCACTCGATGGAAAGAATAATGATGAGGCAAGGTTTTTCCATGGTGAGAGACAAACGAGGGAAACCGAGAGTGAAGTAGCAAGAGGGTCCAACTCAAGCGACGGCGGGAGGAAAAACACAATCGAAGTAGGTGGGATAGGGGAATGACGCATTGCGAGAGGTTAACCATTATGATAAAAAAAAGATCGCCGCGAGAAGAAATCATCGCGGTATACTTGTTCCGCGCACACCTTTGATCTCGAAAAATAAAGGAACTCTCACTTTCTCGAGGTGAACTCTTACACGCGCACAATTATTTAATAAGCCAAAACTCATCCCGCTGCACTCGCAAGTTTTTTAATTCAATCCGAAAACTTTCTCTACGAACACGACCGAAATGCAGCAGCAGCTCGAACCGAAAAGTTGTACCCGAGGAAATAATTGCAAGAGCGAAAGGAGAAATTGAACCTTACATCGTCGGCATTTCGCGCACACACACACACACACACGCGCGCGCGCACATACACAGACAGACAGACACTCGTGCACTTTGGCAGTTTTGGTGGTTCTTGGGATAAGCAGAGAGGAGAGGTGGAGGCGGTGCAGATGAAAGCGACGAACTCCACTGCTGCTGCTGCTGCTGCTCCTGCACCGAGGCACTTTGTTACTATTCGAGGAACTTTTAGGGGACTACTTCCCCGGAGAGTTTTACAGCCGCGCGCTCCGAGGCTAAAGAAGAAAGAGACTCTCTCCGCTCGCTTATATACATATATACGTAGCATTGAGCCCGTATGTACACGCGCCGCTTGCTGCAGCCGCCCGAAGCGAAAATTCACTCTTTTTTTTATAACGACGGAAATTACTCGGGGGATCTTTCCGAGTGTGCACGCGGAGCAACTCGACAAGTTGGCATCGTGGCGCTTTAAATCCGTAATACAGGGTCGAACTGAGCCATAGTCGGCGCGACTTACTTATAACTCTGTAATTGACTAATTTCGACTTTATTGAAATCGACTTTAGCCACCTCGTACGGGACTAACGATTCTTTCCAGTGATTCCTTTGCTAAACACGGAAAAAAAAGGAAATATTTCAAGAGTTACACGCAGGCATTCCGTCTCACGGATACATTTAAATAAAATTGATAAATTTCGTAGTGGATGGAAAGCTACAGCTCTCGTTCGTTTAGTAATTTTCGGACGGATTCTCGTTTTTCCGAGCTCGAAAAAGTTAAGTACTCAGGAAGTCGAGAGAAAGGAGAATTCGGCATTTGGTCCACTGATATTGTGCTTTTATATGTACATATATCACACGAGAAACGCGAGTGGAATTTGCCGGAGAAGATTATATATTAAATTCAACTCTTGAAACTTCCTGCACGAGCTTCGCATTTGTCTAAATAAAGGATTGTTATGTCGGATCGGATATGAGGCAATATTTCATGAGGTATAAGCATGAACATAGACCAGTTGATGTAATTCATTATTATATTACAGATGTGATAAAATCATTTTCTTTAAAAAATGATCATTTGCAAAAGCTCTTGCCTATATACAAACTCTTCCACGAAGCAAAATCATAATATATATGTACGAATACACAACGAAGTAGTATCCAAACAAATGCGTAAATTTATTCACTCGAAGATTTATATATCAATAATGCAGCTAAGCATATCTATATATAAAGTTTGCGCGTAAAATTTGCAAGGAAATAAATCGTTGGGAAGCACAGGCGTGGTAGGACAACGCGGGCACCGGCCGATCGAACAAGTAACTCGTATATATTATATATATATCACACGCGTCCCGCGCGAATATGTATCGCGCTCCATTAGTATCAGTTGCGATTAGATTTATAACGTAACTACGGACGCTTTATGATCGATCGCGTATCCCCAACCACCCGTATATAACGCGCTTGTATCCTCTATATATACATATATACGAGTGTGTATAAAAATGAAACACAACGAAAGCATTTTATACATACCAACTTTCATTTTTCATTCGGCCGCGTGAGACTTACATCCACGTCACGAGCAAAATCAATTCGGTCTCGGTGGTGCTGCAACTGAATACAATTACGATTAATCACGATCGTCGATGTCGGCTTGATGCATCTTTTGAAAAATGACAGCTTACGCGGCATCGTTACATTCTGCGCCACAATCGATTTCCGCTAGAGCGTATACATCGAGTACTCGGGAAGAAAATGAAAATAGGTAAGGATGTGATGAGAGAAATTCGTGAGCAGTGGAAAAACCGTACTGTTTAAACATTTACGGAAAAGCTTGTTCAGAAAATGCATAAAAAAATCATTAGCAATTATCGTAAGATACTGCCGCTTTAGAAATCGGCATCTCAAGCAAGAGAAAAGGCACCGATAGATTCTTCATCCTGAAAAACTAATCCAGATATATATATATATATATATCCCGCGAGTAACTTTTACCCGATATCTCGGCGCAGAAGTGCAAAAAAAGTCCGAGGCACTCTCGGGTAAAAAAAGAATAGCCGCCGCGCGCTGAAAGGACAGAACGGGGATATATAACAGCTACACACACAACAGACACATCAGAGCGAGAGCGAGAGAGAGAGAGAGAGAGAGAGAGCAGAAAGGAGAAAGCGCATCAGCACGGAACAAGAGAGACGAGTCGAGGAGGTTGAGGAGGAGGTTGAGGAGGAGGAGGAAGTCCTCGCGAGGCTCGTACATCACCCGACCGAACGACCGAATCGAATTATCCCGTAAATACGCGTGTGTGCATAGACACACGTGTGTACGACTCAACTATGATTCGGCCGTGATTTGTGCCTCATCGCGACTGCTATACCGCTCCCTCGCGTTTTCTCCTCTGTCTGTCGCCGCAGGAAGTAGGAGCTTATAAACAATAGAGACGGAGCCGGAGGGGGGGAAAGAAAAAACTTTCGAGGCTAATTCTTCCTTAGGTATTCCCCGAGTGTTTGCCCGCAAGAGATCGACGATCGGAGTCGACAGTGAATTACCGACGTATCGCGATCGATCGTGCATCGGCATCTCGGCGACGTACCGCAGTTACTGTGCCTCGCCTAATTACACTTTGGAGCCTCCTCCTCGAGGAAGTATTATATTCCGCTGGCTCGCGCACTCTTAATAAAGCTGCAGAGCGCGGAGAGCAAGTATATAAGTACAGCTGGGCGATGATGGAGTTTTGAAAGGGGGCTGCTGGATACCTGTGTATGTATGTATATCGAGCATGTCGATACCTTCGACGCTTTTTCACTCGACTGCTGCTGCTGCTGCTGTCGTGCCGATCGATTTGTTTGGCCGATAACTTTTTCTAGGGAGTGGGGAACGGTTCAATTGGAATGCTAATGCACTACTAGGGATATTACGCATTGACTTCGCGTCTACTTGGTTTCAATTATAATTTCGTTCAACGAAGGTTGCGCGTACAATCGAGACATTTAGCTGCGTATAGGGAGTTTCGATGAGAGAGAAAAATAATTCTATGTCAAAAGTTTGATTGATTTCCATTGTAAAATAGTATTAGGTACACCGACTGGATCTCCCGACCACAAATATATATATACATGTATATAGGTACGTGTATTACCCGTCTCGATTATCCAGAAATCAAAGTCAAACGAAATTGTACGGTCATAGCGACAACTTTCCAAGCGACGATGGCAATTTTCTTACTAGTGCAGAGTTATCGTAAGGAATCTCTCTCTCGTCGAATCGTCCTTTACAGAGATGCACGAATCTAATTTTCCGCGCCGTGGGAAAGCGAAAAAGTACCATTAACTCGGATATATATGTGCTTTATCGAGGTATATTATTATATATAATCCGACGGAAAGCAAAAAAAAAGGGAAAACACTTGAATAATAAATTCAATCCAAGCACGAGGGGGATAATATACCTTGGCGGCGTTTCACCTTTCGAGCCGCGCTATTGTCTTCTCCGTACAGGAGAGTAAACGCTGATCGTTTCTTTCTCTCTATGACGTGCGGTTTTCCTCGCCTTTTTTTTCGTCGCAAACCCTTCGCGTCCCTCTTTCACTTATTCCGCGCTGTATTCGCCTACGCTTTTTCTTTCCTAAAGCCTACACGGAGCTCCCATTTTTTGCCCTTTCTATTTCGGCTCTTTGAAACAAAAAAAAAGTCATGAATTGATAAGTAAGAGATTCGCCAGATCGAGATACAAATTTGATGGTGCCAAAAGGTGGGTTAATGTAAAGAAGTAGTTTCAAGTTCCTTCGTATGCAAATCATTTAATTGAAAGACCAAGAATTCATTGGAATAACTCAATGTCTACTTTTATACCGACGAGAAATATATACACATGTACAGTAATCCTTTGAAGCGAAACGCTCCTGTAAGCTGAAATCGCTTGAAAATCCTCGCGACAAAAAAGTGGGAAAAGACCGAACGGACCCGCCGCGAGCCTTATCTATTTATCTCGACAATGGCAATTTTCAACAGGAGGAAAAGGAACATTCCGCGCGACTGTCTCCTCTAATTCGACAAAACACGCGGCCGACCGAGCGGGAGGGCAATTTTCAGCCGGGACGCTTATACCCGTGGATTTCGAAAGCGAGAGCGCGCTTGCCAACTCCAGTTGCGGCCAACAAGACAGCCGAAAGAGAGAGAGAGAGAGAGAGAGAGAGAGAGAGAGAGAGAAGTACAAGTACGTGCACACACACAAACACATTCCGCTGCGTGGGAAGCGAGTCGCGTCTAAGTGCATGTCCACCGTTTTACTGCTAATTTGGTGAAAGTTGGATCGCCTGGCCTTTTGCCGCGCGGCGCACACACACACACACACACACACACACACTTACACGTACTTAACTTGGGATGTACGCCCTGCACAGTCGTCGCTAATTATAAATGTTTTCTATTATCTTCCACGCTCGCGAGATGCATTATTTCTTCCTCTGCTTTTTTTTCTTTTTTTTTCGTTTTTTATTTCTTTCCATCGGGGCAATGGCACATCGCGAGGAAAGTTTCCGCACGTGCGACACGACATTATACGTACGGAAAATGATGAACGAATTGGCCTCGGAGTTGCGCTTATAATCGCATTTTGTTGTTTGCGGTGTACATTCTCTCGCAGTGCGCACGCGTGTGTATGCGGTCGAATGAGTTTCAATTTAGCGTTTCTTTTTTTCTTTATGTAAATGCGTATTTTTTTGGAAGGGGGGCTGGTGCTGGGAATTTGCAGCGTAGGAGTTTAAAGTTTTAATGGATCGAATGAAGGGAAGCGGGAGGAAATAAAACTAGACTTTGGTAGTAGTTTTACAGTTTGATTGAAGCAGTTGATGCTGCCACGCATAGTTTCCCGGATGCACTTTCAACTTTTAACTGTACGATTAAACTTTTGCTTTAGAAAGGCGATCCCATACGTAACGATAATACGGCACTTACATTTTTGCCCCCTTGTAAAATGTACATTGAAATCCTCTTAATTTTGATTATACCTTTATCGCTGGATTCACTTCAAAATGTTTAAAATCTCCTTTTTCCCGTAATAATTACTCGATGGAATTTATACGAAATTACAGATCGGTTATTGTTTTCGAAATCTGTATGCGATGTAACTACTTATACTAAATATGAACGATTTTAGTCCCATAAAAAGTACGACGTATTCCAGTTGTGAAACAAATGACGAAGTACCTGTAACTATACGAAATCCCAAGTATTGCGTTTAACGTATAATTCGTAGATTTGTCACAAAGCAGCGTGCCGAAACCTTAATTCTTGCTCGTAAACCACTGAAATTCAAAGTTCCAAAACAATGGGACCAAATTGCGCAACACCATAAAGGACAATATATTATCCAACATAATAAGCACGAGCCACGAGAGCATGCGCAAGAGCCTAATTGTAATTTTCGCTTTGGCGCGTCATAATCTCATTGAAACGGTCATCCTCGTAGTTTCTCGTTACGTCGCTCTCTCTCTCTCTCTCTCTCGAAATTCTCTCTCAAAAATCCAAAGGACCACAAGGCCAGGTCGTTCATTACGCGTCCTTTCTCCGTAGCAGGCCTCGTAAAAGCGCACAGTCTCCTCTCCTCTCCTCTCTTTTTCGCAATAGCGATTAAATAATCCTCCTCTGCCTCGCTTTGCGCTTATTTAAAACGCATTAGAAGAGAAGGCATTGTCGCGACTCGCGCGTCCGCGAGGTATAATAACAACGAGAGGAGGAATAGGAGGGTAAACAAGGAACGTAAGGTCGTTAGTTCCGCGAGGCGACGCAGCTGGACACGCGCATCCGAGCGCACGCGAATACCTCTGCCTCTATCTTGATAAGATTCGAGCCTCGGGATATGTAATATTTACTCTCGACTGCAGCTGACTTTTTTTTAGAAAATTCCATATTTGCTCCTTTCGTCCTAAAACTTGTTCAAAAGATTCAATGTCATCGTAGGTTTCGTACAGCGATTTCGCGACTACAGAGTCAGTGACCGTGGTTAATTTCCAAATTATTGGGTTATTTTTTTTATAAATGTAAGTTTTAAAAACTATGTTATTATCTATTAATTTATTTATAAATTATATTGGAAGAGATAATTAGGTTTAATGAAGCTAAGTGCGAATCAATCAAAAAGACATTTCCAACTATCGATTTTGGAGCTTACCGTCAATTACCGTTAATAAAAGACCCTCGCGCGTATAGCGAGTGAAATACTAAAGAGAGAGAGAGAGAGAGAGAGACGCAACTCTCCTCGAAAGATAAGAGGAGACAATAAGCCTCGGCTGTCACGACACCGGCATTATTATCATTGTTATGGCACGAGACCGCGCGCGCGTATTTTGTCGTACACAACACTTTGGCCACGACGGAAGCATTTCAGTTGGCATTATATATATAGACACGCTGAATTGTATTTCGGTAAGGACGAGAAATGGCCTTTGTCGTGGCGATAAAAATCACCGCTCCTTTTTGCTTTATGGCGAGGGGTTCGGCTCCGAGGCTCCCTGTGATCGATTCCATCGTTTAAATGCAGCTTTTTCTTACATACCATGTATATATTATTATTACTTTAGAAAGCGAGGGAGAAAGTATGACGTACGCGGTGGTGCACGATAAAGCATCATAACGCGCGGCAGAGGCATGCTAAATATTCAATTTAACTGTCGAAAATTTGAATAAGCGCGCAAAAATGCGCGTACTATACATATTTAAAAATTTGAGGTTCGGCTCAATCGAAGGTGCGATAACTTAGGCGAGTATCCAGTGTTCGTTGCAGTTATTTAAGGCCCTTGGCAGCGACACGTCGACCCTCCTTGACAGGGACAACCGTTATGACGCTGTGGCTGTACGCGCCGCATTTTTTGCGCCAAATTTGTACGTCGCTTTAATGCCCCACTGCTGCAGCGTCGTATGTCATCGAATTTTGCAGAGACTGCACCCACACGAGCTCGTCGCCGTTATTGCAGTTGATATCGATGTTTTGTATAAAAGAGCTGCAGGCAGCGATGATCGATTGGGATGCGGGTACTTTTTCCGATTTGTACAGTTTACTGGAAAATGATCGTTCAAAATGGTCCATTATCTTTCTATTGTAGTAAAGATAATCACAATTGAATTTTAATAACCTTTTTCCTACAGCTTTTCGTCCAAATAAACGTCGAACTATCGCAGAGTAGTTGATGTAATTTATCTTTCCAACCAATGCATAATATGTTTTTTTTTTTTGCAGTACCAAATAAAACCAATCGTTCTCGTTGAATCGTCGAAATTTTTCACAAATAATTACAAGCCTAAAATACAAAATTCAACATAAAAACAAAACAAAAACTAAGCCACGAGCAAAGATCCTTTTCCCTAAGAGAAACAGAACTCACCGAAATCCGGAGTGCACTAATTCGAACGACTGATACAGTGCCGTAATTCACTTATCTGCCGCAGTACATCGACGAAGTCAAGAGTCAAGAGTCGTGCAGCAGACTCGCAAAGCGTTCCTCTCGCGTGCGACAGCGTATATAGATTTATATAAAACTGATGTCCAGCCAGGCGGGTCGCGCCATTGCATGCAAATCCTCTGTATAACTTGACCTCGAAAGGCTCTTCACTTCGATGTTCGAGTGCCTACCTATTATTATTATTAATTTCTAATTTTGTTCACGATGATCGATAGGGGCTTGTTTATACTATATGATATTGGACACTTGAAGATGATCAAATACAAGTACAAGAATATCGATTACGATGTGCCGAAAAGCTGTGCTTGAAAAACTGCACGATCATCGTCATCTCTAATGAAGGAGCCTTCAAATGGTTCGGCTATTCGAGTCGGTTTTTCTGCTTCTATAGAAGTATCGAAGATCTCGTTGAGCCATTGTTTGGAAAAGAATTCTATTTCGATAGTATTGCTTTTCACTCCGATCAAAACCCAATTTTAGCAGCGTTCATAACTTACGGGCAAGTAAAAAAATGCAACGTAAAGATTGAACTCCGTGTCCCGCTATACTCGACGCGCAACTACTTACGCAGAAGTACTCATACGTATAGAAAAGATTCGATTTGCGATGTCTTATCGTTGTCCCGAATAAAAAGCTAGGATCGAAACTTGGCTCGTATCTTATCTTCCCTGTGACGAGCAAACCCGCCAGTATTCGCTCGGCTGCACGCGCAAATCTGCAATTCAACTCAGCGAATTCTCGAGCAAGAGCGAAATAGCCTCGCATCCGCGGAGACGGAGCGACCGCGAGCGCGTCAGACGGTCGAGCCTCCAAAAACAGCCAATCGAACAAGCTCGTCACGCCTGGCGTTTGCATGACAAAGGAGCTGCCGCCGCGGCTGCGGGAACGACCAGAAGAGATTTATACAAAGTCGCGCCGCGACTATTTAAAGCCGCGCACGCGTCCTTATTATCCATTGGAAAGATGCACATGTCCAGGTAGCGGTTCAGCTCTTGCGCGAGCACGATGCACCTGTCTCTCTCTCTCATTATTACGCGTGTACCATGTAAGCGTGAACAGGTGCACAGCTCGCTCACTCTTAGGTGGCGAGCATGTCCGTGTCCGCCTTCGCCTCGCATCATGCATACAGTGAAAGTGCTGCACGACTGTACGACTGTACGACTGTGCGAGGAGGACGGGAGCTGCTCGAGGCAAGGTCGCACTATACGTACGTCGCTGCTCGCAAATGTGTGGGAATCGACTGCGACCGTTCGACATGACTTTTGCGCGGGGGAAGACTTTGATTTATGTGGATGCTCTCGTAAATTCAAAGACTCGCCGAGTACTTCGCTCGGTATTCCGAGGAGCGGAAGTGTATCGCACAGCTTCGATATATTGTACTTGAACATCGCGTAAAGCTACGGTCCCCGAAATTCCAGGCCACAAAAAACCTCACCCCCCGTCGGTCTCCTTCCCTCCCTCTCTTTCTCTGCATGCGCATTGGTAGTGACTCATCCGCGGCATGCCCGAACACTGCGTCAACCCTGTGTGCGTGTGTGTGTTTCGGTTTCTCCGATATAACGCATTGGCCCGATCCTTTTAAGCATCTCCACTGCAGAAAGCACGCGCGCGGGCGATCATTAATGATTCAGAGGCACCGTCGAGTCACACCCAAAGCTTCAAACGCGTCGTTAACATAAAAACTACATCAAAGGTTTCGCGCAATGCATACGACGATCCGGAGATTCTTTGAACTTTTTTCGATCGCCTGCGCGTTTTTTTTTTTCTTTAAAGATATCCCGTCTTTTTGGAATTCTGCGATATTTCGGCTTGCAATAAAGATGCGTTTGATGTTTTAATGCTTTCAGTTTGCTGATATTACACGAGATATACGTCGTGTTAACTTTTAAGGGAGACCATTGCTTTTGATGCTGCGAATTAATTATAAACTTTTCTCCTAGAAAAAGGTCCGATTTGTTTTGTTACTTTTAAGAGAAATACCGTAATATAATTGGATTACGTTACGCACAAAGGACCGGCGATAGGTATGATAAAGAATATTACGTTAACGAATAAGTATGTTTTTGAAAGCTGCAAAATATCAAAAAATTTATTGCTTTCTTTCGCTTTGAGCAGATCAAGCGATAATTGCTTCAGCGCGTTTCTTGCGAAAAAGATTCATTAAATTTATCGGACACATTAATTATACCGCGTTACATTTAATTATCTCTTAATTTAATTAAAAAGTCACGCCTTCGTGTAGATCATATCCTTTGATTTAATCGCAAAATTTCCGAATGCCGTGCAATCGTTCGCGATGTAACTATTTTAATGTACCGCGTCGCCAGGTCTGAACCTAAACATCGGAAATCCACGTAAGTATTCCACCGCGACAGCGCGAACCATTTAATCATGAAAACAAAAAAAAACAAAGATGAGAGAGAGAAAGAAGTCGCGAGGCGAGATCAAGAAATCAAAGGGAAAAACAATTCTAATCTATTCTTACAATGCAATCGGAAACCGTTTGTTCCGAACGGTTTATCCGCGGATCGAGTGGATGCCTGATAAACTCTCCTCGTATACACGGGAGTATAGTCGCTTGCAGCTCTCGTTCTCTCGGTGCAGCAGCAGCAGCAGCAGCAGCAGCAGCAGCGTGCAGGAAAAACAATTTACCCGCTTCGACGGTATACACGGATTATACTCGCTGCCGCGCCGGAATGACGAGGTAGAATTACTCCTGCTGCCGGCTCCTAAAAGCGAGTCCACCACCGCCGTCGCCGCCGCCGTCTCTGCTGCTGCTGCTTCTCCTCCTCGTTTTCATATTATCGGTTCTTCGTCTCTGCTGCCCTTTTTTTCCTGCGCTCGACGAGAGAGAGAGAGAGAGCGAGATTCCGTCCATTTTTATCCAGCTTATTTTTCGCTTCCTCCGTTTGTCCGGTGACCGGCTCGAGTATCTCTCTCTCTCTCTCTCTCTCTCTCTCTCTCTCTCTCGAGAAAGAGAGAGGAAGATCGGCAACGCTCGATACAAAGAGATATCGAAGCTACCTTGGCTCACCTCCCGTTCCACTATACCTATATGTATGTATGTATACTCTGGCGGGCTGATGCGCAGGAGGGAGAATGAAAAAAGAGGCGTAAGGAGGAGCAACGGAACATGGATCGCTGCAACGGTAGAGCGAGAGAGAGAGAGAGAGAGAGAGAGAGAGAGAGAGAGAGAGAGAACGCGGGCGAGCGCGAGGAGAGACCGAAAGTGTAATACAGCGGCAGCTGCAACAGTGAACAATCTCATCTTGATCATCGAGATGCTTTAGAGCCCTTTTTCACGCGATCTATTCAATTTTGGTTTGGCTGCTGCACATATACAAGTACCTACGGCGAATCGCGATAGCTTTGTCGGCCTGCCGATTGCCATCGTCGTGGCGAGTAAAAACGAGTTATTTCACACAAAATGCCTCAATTGAAATATAATGTCTTACTAAACTCGCATATATATATATACATACGAATCGATACTTCCGCTCGTTCATTCTTTATTTTATTGTCGCTCGCATCGACTCAAATAGAACCAAGGCCATCGCCACAACTACGCATAAACGGCGCATTATCTATTATCTATGTAAAAAATCAACCGTTTCGCAGCCGAAGGGACTGTAGCAATTAATAAGACGGCGGCGCCGGCTGCGGTGAGCCCGAGGTATCCCGGCCTCTATTTACGCGTGGGAAGGCAGCTCAGCGGCACTCTATACGATCCAATAGACAAAGGTATACGGATCAGTCGGCGGAGGACTATACGGTTGCATAAAGGAGAGAGCATCGGAAGAAGTGGAAGCGAGCCACGGGGACGGGTAAGGAGCAAGACAAACTGCTATCGGAAGAGGTAAACCCGGAGAGGCTTATAGAGTATTTATAATGTATACGCGTGGGATGCGTCGCGTCGCGTCGCGAGCGGCTCTTATCGGAGAGATATATATCGGTCCGATGAATATAAGCAGCTCCGGAATCGATAGGACTGAGCCAACTCCTTTACGGAGTCGCGCACGCGTGCGTTGCGATATGATTGGGGGATAAAAAAGAAATCGAGCCTCTCTCTCTCTCTCTCTCTCTCTCTGTCTCTCTCGAAAATTACTCACCTACACACACTCACAGAGGAGCTCTGCAGATCACACGATCAGATTGGCTATATTTGCCTTTGCCGGGGTAGCGCGGAAGCGTATTGTAGACGCGTATAGTAGTTCGATTGGACTGCCGATAAGATCCTCGAATATGCCATAGACGAGCTCATTGTACCGAAAGCGTATAATTACGCGCTTCCGCTTAAGAATATGTATATATACGCCTCAGCGGCCAACTACGATTGATATCGCCAACGATTGAGTCGACCGACTAATTTCAGACATGCAGTCTATGCGTGTGTATATACCACGTGCCGTTATTACACAAATACAGTCGATAAGTCGCTAAGCAGTTTTCATTACGTTTATTGTACGTTGCTTCTGTTGAGTTGCTGCCACGTAATGCAGTAGGGATGCAATGAAAAGTGCAAGGACTGAGCTAAGCTGGGAGCGGCAAAACTTTTGTGGAATACTAATATTGCAGCGGAGAATTATGAGTGGAGTAATTGTTAACCTTTTCATCCTCTACGTTTCTTTATACTCAAAGATATTTGCTTCGTTGCTCGGATAGGAAGACTTGTTTCCAACTAACAAGCAGCTCTTGAAACTTGCAATTCAGTTATTATATGGAATAAGAACATCTTTGGAATTTTGAATTTTCTATTAGAGCCTTTTGAAAAGGCTGAATTACTTGATCAAAATTAAATCTAACAAGTTTCTTTGAAACTGAAGAACGAGCGTTCGTAATAATACGTGGATTCTCAAAGTAAGTATAAGCTAAGCTAGTCAATTATTATTGCTATTCGTTTAATCGATAAACTTTTATCCATTTTCTATAGGCACTTGCAGTAATTGGTATTAACGCTTGCTCACTTACACAATAAGTGCTATTGGGCAAATGAGCTCGATTATAAAAGTTTTTTTGCCATTTCAAAACATTAGGTGTAATTATTAAATGATATAGTCGCGGTGTAACAGCTTCTATTTAACATCTTTTAACCCGAATGTAATTATACCTCCAACATTAAATTGTAGCTTAGTATAGAGATTAAGTTGTAGCTACAAAATGTATTTAATTATGTAATTTTTCGAAATAACTTTCTAGACGACTTCGCAGTGAACTTATAGTAATCGACGTACACAAAATTTAACGGCTAAGAGTAATTACTAAAAGAGTACGGTAATTATTGAATAAATTAATGTCTACCAGTAGTGAAATTTCAGCTATTTTAAGAACTATTAGAAACTTTCTAATTGTAATAATAAAATAATTGGATCAAAACTCACTGGACTCGAGTGTTGCAAAAGACATAAAATCCAGCAGGTAACTCACCTGGAACAGAAATAAAACATCATTGTATATCAGCTGATTTATGATTGCGACCATGTCACATTGACTAAATGAGATTTCTCTCGTTAATTCCAATATATTCCATTCGATGCACGGCCGCAAATCGTATTACACCAACATTTTGCCGCGAATAAATCAATACTGCCGAATCTGAAAATAGGGAAAATAATTGTTAAGGCCAAACGACGGCCGCATTTCGCATCGGACGTCAATTCGTCGGAGCGTCATCCGGTATTATACACAATTTCGTCGACGACTCGCTAGTTTCCGCGTCGCGCGCACGCAAACGTCACCGCGCGACTCGCCCGCACTCGTCACACCGAAATATCCAAGCTTCCGAATTTGTCTGTAAGCTCTAAGAGCAGCGACGTCGGAGACAGGGTGAGCCGAAGCGTATCGAAGAACGATAAGTCAAACGGGAAAAAACAGGGAGGAAGGTGAGAAAAGCAGAGGAGCTATGTAGGCGAAAGAAGAGTAGATGGAATCGTATGAGGGTTCGTATAGTATACATATAGGCGTGCGCGCGGGCGCACGAGGAGGGAGAGAGAGAGAGAGAGAGAGAGAGAGAGAGAGAGAAACTCGTAAATCAATCAAGATCGCGAGAGGCGACACGGGTGTTGTCGTTGTATAAGCTCATGCTAGAGACAGAGAAAGAGAGAGAGAGAGAGAGAGAGAGAGCCTCGACAGGTTGCATAGCAGCGGCAAGCATCAAGGAAATGACCCGGCTAAGGTCACTGGCAGATCAGCTGCCGGCAACATTCCTCTTCTCTCTCTCTCTCTCTCTCTCTCTGGGTGTCTCTCTTGCTGCGGCGGTACAATCGTGTCAAGGGCGCCCACACGCTCGCCAACCACATACGAGAGGCACGAGTGAGCAAGATAAGCTTCTCTCCCCCTCTCACCCTTCCCCCTTCCCCTCCTTTTACTTCCATCATCCTGTGCTTGGCTCATAAGTGGTGTGCAAGAGCATAGAGCTTGTGTGTCTACAGCGATCCTAGCACGTGCTCAGCGGCCGAGTTCATCTTGATTGCGACTCGATTTACAGGGCTTTTTCTTCTTTTTTTTTCTTTTTCTTTCCGCTCGCTTCTCGAGTTATAATGTGCTTGAAAATCTGTTGGAGACGTCATAGAGAGATCTGCTTCCATATATACTTACGTGATTATCGTTCTGTCGGTGGAAAAATTGTCATGGGTGTGGGATATGAGAAATTGTGTTGCGCTCGGGGTTTTTCCGGAGGAAAATTACCAAACTAAGAACCGATAATGATTTATCTTTTATTTAGACATTCTTAAGGCTAGTCAGTACACATAAAGTAGGCCTATGTACAACTTTTTGTACCTCATTAGAGTTTGACACATTTTTGTGTAGGTACACGATGCTCCCCTGCCTAAGAATAACGATGTGAAATATGTACTCTCTGGCTACTGCACCCACTTCATGAGAATCAAGAAGGTTATTCTACAAAGTTTTTTTGGCCAGCACGTGTTGAATGACTTCGGATGTTTCGTGATGCTATTCCTTCGCTGTTCTTGAACGAACGTTCCAAACACTTGAGTAATTGGGAAACTATAGCTTCTAAATAAATACAACGAACCTTAGCGAAAGTTGATCCACGCATTCGTCTTGGCTCTCTTAAAAGACTGTAAAACTTCTCTAATCCCTTGTTTACGCTGTTCTCGCGACTTTCGAATACTTATTAATGTTTCTAGGCCAATAGAGTTATAAAAGTCAAGTTTTGTCAACGATTTTCCGATTCAGCTTGCAACGACATATACACCCGTGTCAATCGAGTTATTCGTGTCTCTCCGTCCATTTCCCATCCCAGCATGTAAATCGAGAGATAGGTTATATATCGATAAGAATCCGTGAGAAGTGCAGCTTCCCCGCTCATGCTTCCCTTCGGTAAAATACATCATCCGGGGATACGAGTGAGAAGTTGACGATATACAACCCGCGGCCATTTTTTCATTTACACACTAATACTCGGGTCCGTATTTTGAATGACTGATTGGTAACCGATGGCTCTTTCACCAGCATTTTGTTATATAGCTGAATCGGCCCTAAGGCCAATTTCGAGGCGAAACGGACGCGACAACCGGTCTCGCGCGCGTAGATTGAAATTTACGGAGGTGCAGGTAATGCCCGCGCGCCAATACACATACGTATAGCTCAGTATTCAATCTGCCGCAGTAGCATAATAATGTGTCTTTCTTCGTGCTCTCCTTCTTAGTTCGCTTTATTTTTTTCTTGACTCTATATACCTATAGCTACCGATTTGTCTCTACCTACTTTCCAGCTGCGTCGCCCTGTTTCTTCTTTTTTTCTCCCGCGCATCGCGCCCCACTCGTTTTGCAATCGCACGCTGCTAGGAACAACTTCTTTTATACACCGTTGCTTTCTCTTTTGGTTTATTCCAGGGGGGGAGGGAAGCTGGCGATAATATTATATATCCCTTATACACTCTTTTTCTCTTAATTGATCGCGGCTTCTTGGGAAGGATGCGAGATGATGGTTTCGGATCGGAACCGTGTTCTCTTCGATTGCCCTGGGAATCCGAGCGACTTTCCTCGGTTCGACGAGAGACTATCACCCGCATTTAAAATTGAAAACTCAATCCGAGAAATCGGATTATTTTTTCTTTTTGTATACATGACTATGAAAAAAGTGCATTTCGCTCCGTTCCATTTCATTGATAAGTGCAATTATTGCCGCTATCGAAAAAGCATATATATATAATAAATCACTGTTATTGCTTGCACATTGCCCGGCAATTATTTTGAAAAAAGGCAATTTTGCACGCAGTTTCTCGAGTTTTTTCTCCAGTATCGAAAGTAGCTTAACAAGTGTGTATATATGTGTATACACATACATATACACATACCGTTACGGTCTCAGATTTCAGATCAGGTATATTAGAGCAGTTTTTGATCTCGGATTAACAGAGCAACTGATGACCGTGTATATACGCATGTAAAATTGATTAAGTTGATTTTCAAGGTCGGTTGTTTAGAAAAAGAAGGGAAATCAACCGCGTCGGGTCTCCTTCACAATGAGAGAAAGTACACTTTTTAATTAAAACACTTTTCATCCATAAGACAATAAGCATTATATATCTATTTATATTCCCTTCCTTCCTTTACGTTCCTTTATATTCCAGTATATTCCTTTGAAACGAGGAGACGCGAAAGCATTCATGAATATATAATTCCTTAATTACGCTTCGAGCCCGTAATCGAAGCGAGGAGAGTCGAGCTAGTCGACCATATTCCAGGGCTCGCGCACCGATCCACCCCATCCATTAAACACCACCATCATTTTCCGAAATAGCCCAGCCAACCTAGTCGGACGCGGTCACGCCTAATTAAACCCTCCCCCGAAAAAAGAGTGTAGCAGAACGATCCTATACATACGAAACGAAACGAAGCGCAAAGCGGGGCCCGCACCTCGAAACGAATCCTTGCGGGCTTTTGTCCCTATGCCTCGCCCCATCGCACCAAGTTTTTCGTGCAGCTCCGCGCAGTCTCTCTCTCTTTCTCTCTCTCTCTCTCTCATATCGCTGAAATCGGATTTCGCAGCGAGTTTACGAGTTCAACGTCCGACGGGTACCGCGCGCGCGGCGTCTCTCTCTCTCTCTCTCTCTCTCTCTCTCTCGCCCATCGATCCCCTGGCTTTCTGCCTCGAGCTCGACTCGGGCGAGGTTCTACCGCTGCTCCTGCACTACGTTCGCACTCACACATGCAACACTCAGAGGCTCGCGATGTCGCTCCTGTATACTGCAATAGGACGTCGTATATCGTCCTCGAGGAATTTTATGATTCACGACAACGGGCCCCTTGGCCATCGCCCGGCGGAAATTCCCCTTAACGAATGTCGCATTTTCGTTGGATTTTCCACGGGGAGGCGGCGGCAGGTCGAGTAGAATGGAGGGGAAGGGGGCGAGACTGGAAAGTGCAGCTCTTTGCATTTTTCAAGCGGGCGATTCGCGAAGGAATGCATAGTGTTTCGCGCGGACTATGTAATAGGGAGACCTCTTGCATCCCGATGAATTATTTTTGCAAAACTATGGAAATATACTATGGAAGACGTTCGTTCGCCTCGAGGATGAATTATTCTGGTTTTTTGTGCCGCGACGATATTGCGTTTACATTTAGACTAGCTATTCTTTTCCTTCTATTTCGGATGTCGTTCAAACCGCGAAAATTATTAATTTACACTTCTGTCCAACGGCGACCCGTTTAAATATCCAATAAACAGAAAAATGTGACAAGAATGAAAATGAAAAATTGGGTTTTAACAGGATTGTCGAAAATTTCTCCATACATCGGGAACGAGAGTAGCTTATGAATTTTCAATGCGTTACCCCGTTTCTGCGGGAAAATTTACAAATCATACGTTGTCCGGTTGCAGAAAAATGTGCGCCGGGCGCCATATAGGCTATATCGATCGTCCGCTCGCGGCGTCGTCACCGCGAAAATAAATAATCGCCTCATGCATGTTTCATTAAAGTGGGAATAGTAGCGGGAACCGGGCGAGAGACGGTTTTTCATGTAAAACCGCGACATATGTCCTATATATATATATGTGAGTGTGTGTGTGTGTGTGTGTGTGTGTGTATGCTTTTTTTTATCATTACTCGTCCAGGCTTGATTGATCACGTATTATACTATTCGAATTAAATACATTCCTAGAGTTTGACGCGTGAAAAAAAAAGAGACTAGGACTTGATGGCCGCGCACGACTATCACGCCACCATTGACCTGTCTTTAAACGCTTTAATCGCGCTATAATCCTATTTAATACGGACTTGGTAATTTGATCCTTCATTTTCATTTTGTTGGCTCTTAACTTTCTCAGCGACCGACGATGCGCTGTCGTTTTGCTTCTATCGCACCGATTATTAGAAATCTCGCTCGGGGAGAAAGTGACGTATAGGTAGGAGATGAATCAACTTATTTCGAGAAAAAAAAAACGTAAAGAAGAAAAAAATCGCTCTGGTCATAGTATAATTTCTATTCGCGGAACCGATCTACGGCCTGGTGTAAGGCCCGCTCTTGCTGCAGAGGCGATCGAATTTCTAAACATCATCACGGATCAGAGCGCCGGATTATCGAATCGCGAACGCAAAATAAAGAAAAATCAATCCTCGTCGGTCAATCGAACCCGTGCACTTTATCGAGGAACGCGTAACTAGATTCACCGCGGCTATAGAGGTTCTCGCAAAAAGCGACATTTTAGAAATCACGTATACAAATGCATTCCGCGCAGAATCTCTGCCCGGGCTGACACTCGCGGCCGATAACGGCCTGAACTCTCTCTCCGGTGCTGCAGGTGCAATAACGAAGTGTAAAATTATTCCGAGCGTTATGTGTCTCGCTCGCTGTATATATGTATATATATATATATATATATATATGTATAGAGGTCGAGAGTCGGAGAAGGCGAACTAGACAACTAAGGCGTCGTTCACAATGTCGAATCCCGGAACGCCGAGCGGAGCTAATGTATTTTAAGTTATTCAGAATTGTTAACTCGCTTTTAATTGTACGGGATCTCCTACGTGCCGCTAAGATCCGAGTAATTGCTTCGTGCTTACACGGACGCCGAGGGCAGTTTATACGTACATATATACATGTAGCGACCAGCGAGTGTGGCTAACTTTTTAAGCAGCGACGATGAATTTATCATCGCTATGGGTAGTGGCGGGTATACATGTAGTTTGTCGCCGGGCGAGAAATTAGTGCACTGGATCGGTGCTACTTGGAAATTTACGAGATAATGGCGTTGGGAACTATCGCCGAAAGGAGATGGCCGGTGAAATATTAACGGACCGATCGAGTGACCCTCCACCGAGTCGTTCATCCTGTAGCTGCACACCTTAAACCAAACGGTTAGATTATTTTTAACAAGTGTTTTGTGGTGAAACTGACCAATGCATCTCGGCATCACTCGCGGGAGAATTGAATCCTTGCGCGAAACGCGTCCCATCCGAGATCGAACGTAACGAAATCGAAGGAGCAAAGAAGATCGGGCTCGCGTCAACGCGGTCCTTCGAGAGCCGGGGCCGTATTACATGGAAGCCACGGTACACCCAGATCTCTACAGGCCCGCGACGCGCGCGGTCGTATAATGCAACAGCAACGCTCTCGCGGCGAATGGTAAAGCGATAAGATCGCGCCTTGCCGGATAAGAGACCCCTAGGCGCGTCGTACAGGCGTATAATATACGCGCGTCGAACGGTGCGCGCTGCACTGGACTGGATCCCGATCGGCCGCGGCTGCTGCTGCTACGCTGCGGTGCACCGCGAGGCTAAAAGTGACCCACTAACCGGCTGCGCCAGGCTGCGCGGCATCGAGTCGCCGCCAGCCGCGGAAACTACGCAGCCCATGCGCTCTTTCGTATACATGTATAGCTGACTTCTTGCGGCTGATTCCTTCCTGTGTACGCGTAGGACTTTGATGCGCGCGACCGATTCGACGCTTTTGCCTGTGCTGATATCTTGGATATTTCGGACGAGTATAAGGAGCGAGGTGGAGTCGCGATCTCATTTGATAGAGTCGAGGACTGCGGTGCGATTCCGTTCAGAGTTTGGGGATCCTGCTATCGCATACTTAAAATTTTGCTTCGATATAACCATTTGAAAATTAACCTTTTGCACGAATAAATTGAAATATTTCAGAATACTCGGATGGAGGCATATTGTATAAGAAAATGAATGTGCTGGTACTTTAAAGAAGTAAGCTTGCATATTTCATCGTAGGTGGGTAAACTGTTCTAAACTCTCATATTTCATCGGTGCATATCCAGTGAAAATGTTTATGGGAACGCATGCGCATAATTCCAGGCGAATTCGATAAAAGATCGGGCAATTTGAATCAGGATCAAAAGTTAGTCGAACGAGCTATAATGGCTTTTAATGTGAATATGATACATGGCAATTTTATATTCATATTCCCAACTGAATAATAACGAGCTGAACAGAGAAGGAAAATTAGGCGAAGAGAGCGAGAGAGCGAGAGAGAGAGAGAGAGAGAGAGAGAGAGAGATGAATAAGGAAAGTGCGCGTGCATTCACTTATTTCACTCCCTTCCCTATCCAACCTCCTATAAACACACCTATATTATACCTTTACATGCTAGTTAAAGTGATGAATAGACTATAGAGATTCACGTTTAGATCTATCAAAACAAAAGTGAAAAAAGGAAAACATAATTAAAGAGAGTATAACGGGCACGAACGAAAAAAAAAAGAAGCGCATCATAACTCGCACTGCACGCGTATGCCCTTATACGAGAGCATTTTCCGTTATTTTCCATATTCCCCTCGCGCTCGTCTGCTGCTCGAGTCTTTCGTAAAAAATTCTTTTATCACCATTTCTTTGCCTACTTACGACTTCGCGCCGAGTGAAAATTCTATTACGGGCCTTGATAATAATTCTTACTTTAAGCCTTGGCGAATGCACTAGAACGTGATTTTCATAATTACTTTTCATGGAGAATGATTAGTTATTGACTCCATATGTTTAGTATAAAAATTACATTTTTTCTTAATGAGTATATATATATATTTCTGGAAAATAACTATATGAAATACTTTTTCACTCGTTATTATGGTAAACAAAAGGATTGTAAAGTTCATGATTTTATATATTATTGTATATAAATTAATAAAAGAGACAAAGATTTTTAATGAGATAATTATTCCTCAGACTTAGTCTAATGTAAAATACAGGACTACGTCAGCTCTGACAACGATATACGGCGAGTCTCTGAATCGCAGTAAAATTTACGAATAATAAATAGCGCTTTATTCAAAACTCGAGCTTCAAGCACTTTAAGAATCATACATATTATAAAAGATGTTAAATCTTACTATTAATTGAGATCCCTTTATCTGACAGGAAGGTTATTAAAATAACGGTCCGAGTTTTTACAACTCGAGGGTTTCCATTGATATAAGTAGAACATAAATAGAAACGAAAGAGCCGAGTTGAATAAACTTCCGACAGTTATTTTTATCACTTTTCCTAACGATAAGCTGCACAGACGAAAAATATTTATCAGCTTTATGCTTCCATGCAGTTATTGATGTTTTCAGTAGATTACCCTGCTTCAAATATTAATATAATCAAGATCTTTCATTATTCTAGTTTATACAATTAACATTTTTATTCAATTCATTAAAAAGAATTATAGGTAAAATAATTAATTAAACGGTGCTCTCTTAACGTACAGATATAATATTCAGTCTAAAAATGCTCGATTTCAGGGAGGACAAACATCCAAACGTGTTCTAAAAATAAAATTTTTACCGCCCTATTCCTTACTGATTTAAGTATCGACCAAATACCGAAATAATCATTTAATTACCCCATTTCTTTCTCTCTACAAATTGAATATTCAGATCTACAAACGGAGATAAAGTTGAGCGTTTACCATATTAAAACGCACAAGCGGAGCTGCTGCTGCTGCTGCTGCTGCCACGCGTATATATAGGTGCGTAGAAAACACACGCAGCGAGAGAAAGAGAGGCGAAAAAGAAACCCAAGTAAAATATACTTGTATATATACAACAACACTTTCGTGTTCTAGAGCTGCGCGAGTCTTATGGTCAAAGCGAGCTCCGGGAGAGTTTAACGGATTGTATCGGAGCCGCGCGCATACACACACGCACACATACACACTACAGAGCATATCGGAAGTCTCGTTTCCGTCCAGGGATTTACGAGCTCGCGAAAATGAATTCACCCCCTCTCCTATTTATTTTATTTTTATTTTATTTTTTCCACCAGACGAAGCACACACACGCACACACACACACACACATATACGTATAGTCTCTGCACGGCCGCGTTCCTTTGCATTTTCTTTATCTTTATAGGAGCGCGGCTTGTTCGCTTATTTCTGCGGCGCGTAAAAATAGCGCGGGTGGCCGGATTATCGGGCCTTTAATCGCGGACCCTGATATCATATCCGTTTATAAAGAATTCATTAAGCGCCGTGGCGAGGAGCGTTCCTTTCGCGTCTCTCTCTCTCTCTCTCTCTCTCTCTCTCTCTCTCTCTATCTCTCTGTGTGTGTGTTTTTTTACGCGCTTACCGGGAATTCAGTGAACGCGTGGGTTAATGTTGTGTGTCGCGAGGCGCGAAGGATAATTGGTTGCTTTGCTGCTGTAGACTTTGACGGGGTGTTGATTTTTTCTTTGCATTTTTTTTTCTTTTGGCACTCTATCGGATTGACTTTTTCTAACGCGATCGATGTTGACACGCTGCACAATTTTCTATGACCTTTTTTATTAGTTTACCGTTAATATCTTTAAAAATTCGGCTGAAATTTCATCACTGTCTTTATAGCTTTTCTTGTAATGAGATACTTCGGGGATACGTATTCAAATGAAATTCTGCGAAACCTATTTTCTTTTACGGACTCGCTAAGTATTCACGCCTCCGTGCTGAGGCATGCAAATAAAGAAATAAAAGGAATTTAAAGAACCTCAAACTTATGTACACGAATAATTGAATCTAATCTTTTAGAATTGCACTATTGCAATAAAAGAATGTAATGTAATGCATGTATTGAATGTTTCGGTCCTATAGTCTTCCGCAGTTACTAAATTTGCGATAAAAAATTGCAGTATAAGATTTAAAAACTTAAAAGATCTACGGTATATGGTTTTGTGTAACAAAATAACAATAAATTAAATTAAATAGAATTTTATTAGTGTTATCAATACATTTGAGTAAATGCTTATAATTGTACAATAACGATAGATTGTATTGGATCTATTACATTGGCGTGCATATTTTATATAAATATTCAAAACAGGAAACTACGAGTGACGGTGTATACTCTATACCTACTAAAAAAAAACAGAGATATTTTCAATATTTTTTCATTAAATCTCATTTTTGCCCTACATATCAATTTCCCAAGAATTCGACTGAAAATTGTGTACAATTTTTCTATATAAGGTGAGCTTTGATTACAGATAAACATTGTAAGATCGTGCTGATAAAAAGGTGATGAATATATTTTATTGAAAAAACTTCAATAAAAGATCTAATAAACATTCTTGTTATTAGTTGGATTGATTTTATTTGATTTAATTCCAAGAGTAAATTCATCATGGCTATGTAAGATGTTCGAAAACAGAGCTTTATAAGTATTTAGTCACTTTGATAGCAGATTTGTTTCGTCCCATTCTCCACCAAAAAACTTCATAGCTATTAAAGTCATAATAATAAATTCTGGTAATAATTTTTCAATCAAATTGATTATAATTGTACATCGTCGAAATATTTCAATAACAATAATTTAACGTTTAAGATATATTGTTTTAATTATATTTATTATTATATTAATGATTTAAACAACATTCTACAGAAAAAACCATGATGGATATTATATATCCGACACAAGCCAGAGTAACTATTTCTGCAAGAAACATGCTGTATTCATTAGTGTAAATTTTCTTATAGTTTACCTCCACAAATTTCCAGTATTTTGTATACACTGTCCATGCACGACGCATCCCTGATTCATAAATACGTTTAAAAATTATGTCAAATTTTTCCGCAAAGACTGAACCTGGCGGATAAAAATATGCCACAGGCTCACAGCTCAGGGAATCTATTTTCGTGGGCATTATTTTGTTTGATTGATTACGATATTTATCCATCTGCAACACGTTCATTGTCGGCAAGCCCATAAAACATAAGGCACTTTTATTTTCTAATAATATATCAACGCAGCTTTCTATGTACGTTGTATTAACTGATTTAGCTTTAACTTTTAAAGCAAATTCATCCTTGTGCGAAAATACACTCGAATAGCCAACATTGTTGACATACGGTGTAAGATTTGATTTATCAATTTTTTCAAAAGTGTTCAATGCGACTGGCTCTTGAATCATTTTCACTGCAACAAGCATCAGATACATGTCTCCAAAATGTTTTAAAGCTGCCGCAGTGATAGTCAAGAAAAACACTCTTTCGCTCAAACTCTTTGGACTACGTGGGACGGGAAAATTGAACAGAAGACGTATAATGTAAGTACTGTTCCAGTAGCGCAGGTCAAACTTCAATAGATGTGCGATAAAATTAAAAGTGACCGCAATTATTATACTAATTAGTGTGTAACTGAACATTTCGAAAATAAAATTGAAACGAGTAAGCGATATTAACGGAATCAAGGCACCATATTGGAAACAACTAATTCTGGTACTCATTTCAAGATCGTACTT
>UELU01121368.1:0-40203 GCA_900490025.1 Megastigmus dorsalis | reverse complement strand
ATGTGTGTGTTGAGCGACTATTACGTTCCCTTGATATATCGTGAACGAGTCGAGCTTGGCACAGAAAAAGATTTGAGAGCGCGACTGCGGCACATTTTTGGTCTGTTTTGGAGACTCCGCGTGAGAGTAAGGGTCCGCGCTTTTCTGAGGTGTATATATATATCTCTCAATGTTGCGCGCTCATCCCACTATTCGCGGCTAATTTTAAAGGGACGAGGTTTCTTGAATACCCCTTCGACGTAATGAAATAATAATAATAATAATAATAATAATAATAATAATAATAATAACAACAACAACAAATTAATAATAATAATAATAATACGCACAGCTCGTAGCTCAACAAATACCAATACAATATTTACTCGGAGGATCGGGTGTGTGTTGATGCCCGAAGCGAAAATATATACAAAAACGGGAAAAATTGTGTACGCGCGCGAGAGTCCGAAGCAAAAACTTGATCGCCCCCTCGCAGCTCCTGGGAAAACTCTCGGGATATTACAGTTAAGCTTGAGAAGCGAACATCGCTCTCTTGGTATGTATAAAGGCGTGTGTAAAGCGTCGAGGTGCTTCGGGCTCGAGGCGAACTTTAACTGATTTATCTGGACGTTTTTTCAGGGCTAACGGCTTCGAGGGTTCCCTTTAAACTCGTAATATATATACCCTTTTCGTACTTTATGGGCAACGGCGCACTTATACTCGTGACTTCGGACTCTGATCTTGATTTTAAATGCGTATTAGGAGATCGATAATTAAGGTGGAATTGTTGTTTACTAATGCTGTATTCCATGTGTTGAATCATAACAATTTATCAGCTATATTATGGCATTATAGCAGGAGGGATACAATGATAAAGTTTTATGTAATGAAAGAATAAAGATTGATGTTTTTTATAAGTTCAACTTTATTTTTACCTTTTCATCCTGATTTAATAATGTTCATATTCGTTAAATATTATTGCTACAAAGAATATATATTATTTAAGAAAAATCAATTATTCAGCTACTTGACAAATTATGTTTTTTTTTCTATCAGCGTACATTATGTAATAATGATGAAAATCGAATTATAATCGAATTCCAGAATAATATAATATCATGTCATCGCTTCGAACAAAAATTAAGCTTTTATCAGATGTTCAAATTGGATTTTGCGACGATTCCATATTTAAAATACACACTCTCTTGATTTGAAAAAGTGCAAACTAGGTCACTCCTCAAAAATTAGTATACATGCCTTATTATGTCGTTCACTGGAAAAATAGTGAATATACATTAATTTCTGGTCAGTGACCGAGTTTGCATTGGTTTAGAAGTGAGATTTAACTAATTCAAATGAAGAGAGTAGTTTGTCCAAACTATTAGGGTAAAAAATCTAATAAACAACGGATACGCCGGTATCAAATAATGATTTTTGTTCCGCGGAAGTGAACGTCACTATTTTATCTATTTCTCCATTTTCAACCTACTTCATTAACCGTGACCAACGCCGTAATAAAAAACAAAGTTTCCACTTTATTCCTTCACCGGCTCGATAACGTCGCATAGTCTGAAAAGTGCTTTATCTGTTTATAGGAACGTTTTGGCCTCTCCAACATAAATCTCACGAGCTGAGAGAAACAAAAAAAAAAGCTATGTACGCATTCGTTCGTAAAATCGCCTCTAAAAGTGTTCCACTTAAGTCCTGCGAATCGTTTTAACGCTCTTTACGAGTGCGACGCATTGTCGTGACGAAGAGTCAAGGAAAGAACGAAAGAAAAAAACATTTCGCGATGGCTTCGTCAACGTCAGGAGTAGTGTCAGCGCGCAGAACTCGCAAAAATCTGGGTCATTGATTCCGTCTTTACCGTGCAAAATCACTATCTTTTTCTCAGTCGGAATAGTGAGCACCGCGACTTGCCTCTTACCGAGCTCGGTTTTTCCTTTTTTTTGTATATGGAATTTCAAATGATCCATTGTCATCTTGTGTTGCGTAATCGAGATGCTTTCGTTATCTGACTAGTGTTTTATTGTCTATAACTCTTACTGTCGATTGTAAGAACAATTCCTCTAGTTATGTTTGTCGAAATCTCTTTGGTATAAGGCTTTTTTCTTTACAATTTGTTTTGAGATGTATTTCATTTCTCTCGTTTATCGTATCTCAGATTACAGTTTCGAATTATCGAAAATTTTTTGGATTTCGTGTTTCATATTATTATTAATGTGGCCTTTAAATTTTGAATTTTCAAACCTATTTTTCATATGCACACTGATTAGATGAATAATCTGCCTGTAGATATCAGTGATGGATTATCATCGATGGGAAATATTACGTAAAAGACGAGTTTTTCTCCTTTAAATATAAGATAAGACTTAGACTGATATAAAATGATGGTGATTTCATTTGACAACAAAAATGTGATATATTTTAGTCATATTTTCAACTTCAAGCTTTAACCTAAAAATATTTAAAGTTTGGTAAAGAAAACATGTTCTAGAAAAAGATAAACAGAATTTTATTTTTACTGCTTAAATGCGTTGATATTTGAACATGTGTACTAGTAATTATATTTGGTAAAAAATACTAAGGCTGATAATTTAATATCACATATATTTGCGCTCTCACTTTCATTAAAGATTCGGAACAATTTATTTTTATACAGGAGTAATATGCACGTCCGTACTATAAATTTTTTTAGATTAAAGTATACGTGCATGGAACTGAAAATTTAATTTAAAAAGAAAGTCACTCTGCTAAATTGAATCTTCTATCCTTAAGGGGAAGCCGAAATCAAGAATGACCGTCACCTTACCTCGCTGTATTTTTCCAGCATTTTAACTGGATTATATAAAATAACGTGAAGCTAAAGTGACATAATTATTCGTTGTTGAAATATGAATGGTGCTCTTCTCCTTGAATGTAGTAACAATATTTATAATTTTGATATTTTTCAATAATACATGCATAAGATTGGTCACAAAACTTGTTACGCAAAATAGAGGTACAATGTTTTTTCTACAATATTTAGCTACATTTTACAAAAAAGTGTAATTACCAAGTTCAATAAACATTCTTTATTGAAACGTGGAGGGTGCTCTTCTCCTCTTTTTGTAAGATATAAATTAGTAGTATCTTTCTATATCTGCAAAAACAATGTGAGGTAACATGACAGGCATTACAGCTCCGATATTTCCTTAATGAGTGTTAATTTCAATACAAGAATTTGGGAGCTAAAAATAATATTATAAGGTGCCACCGACTGGCCGGTGCCTAGTATACCAGCCACTATCTGAAATATTAGCTCATATCATAAATTTAGCTAACAGAAAAAGTTTTGCGAAATAGCAATTGCTCATTGTTCCGTGTCATATAATTAAAATTTTGTAGCTATAAATATTAGATTAATAATATTAAAAAATGTTTTTTAGTAGCTCTGTCGGTTATACGACGAAGTTCCGATGTTCTAAAGCCAAACAGTTTAGAAAAACGGTTTTGATATTAAAGATATAAACAATTAATTTTGATCATTTTTCGAACTAGATGACTTATAATGATGTTATCTATGTAAATATTCTTGATACGTCTATTAATTTCTAAAACTATTAATTATGTTAATATTTGTTATGCAAACCAAGATTGTGTTGAAAAAATTTTGTAATTTATATGTAAATTGAGCGAGAAAAGTATGGCCATGTACTAGGACATATCATTTTGCCACCGGGACATGCATTTTTGAAGTGGCCAGCTACTAATTTCTCGTGGTTTATACCGAAATCTACTTTTTATAAATTTTTCTCGTAAGACAATTAAATTCCTTATCTGTGTAATATAAAAGTTTTTAGTTTAAAGTTATTTTTAATAATGATATATCAATTAATGTCTTTGTACAATACTAAGTGGCCAGTTACTGGGACTTTTTCCTTATTTGCGACAGTCTGTGCCAATTTTTTTCGTACAACAGCGATTTCAGGTATCCCCAAGTGTCATAATTCTTTTATATATATATGAAATGATAAAATAAATGCAAAATGAATAGAGATTTCCACTTGTCCAAGTCGAATTGACAAATAACATGTCTTTGAGTATATTATAACTTTAAATTTTTCTACATATGTTGATATTTACAACTTTATGGATAATTTTTAGTAACGTTTTATATCACTATAAATTTATTATTAAAAATACATCTTGACTATTTACAATTGCACAATTTTCAAATTGCTTAATAAATATTTATTATTTAGCAATTAAGAACTCGTAAGCTTTATATGTTGTTTAATAATTCGCTATTCAAATATTCGCTTCTGGTTTTTAAAATTATTTCAATTTGTATTTTATACTTTTTTTTTGTTTAAAATAATAATTTTAATGGTTAGTTCTATAATTTATGTCTTCTAATTCTTGAATAACAACATCATAACATAATATGCAAGACTTAGATATAAAAATGCGTCAATATTTAAATGTTAATTTTGGGGTTCTTATAATCTTCATCAATCGATGCGGTTGATCGAATTACTGTCGTCCCGATTAGTGACAGTTGACTAAACGCTGTCACTATACTTAGCATCATGTAACACATCGAACTAAATCATGAAATTTAATTATCGCACACATTAATTACAAATAAACTGTAGTTACGTGACGCTCTGTTTAATTTAAAATCTTTTTAATGGTGGCTTAATTAGCTTTGAAACATAAATTCATATATATAATATATAATATAATATAATTCGGCATATTCGCACATAGCATCGTATAATATTGTTTTCCATTCCTATTTATTACAAATAAGCGTTTGTGAATTAGTTATTGGACCGATAAAGTATAAATGCAAACACTAAGCTACGAAAAATGTAAATCGTTCATACGTGCCAATCAATTTTCACTCACAACCACTTCTAACGCACACACCTTCAGACAAATTCTTTACATCCCTCACGTGTGTAGCGCTAACGAAAATCGTAAATTAAGCGATAGTCTGACGCCATGCAACGGCCATACATACCACTAATGCCATTTAATTTTCCATTCGCCCACTTCCTCCTCGCTTCGCGAAGTTGTTCGTTCCGCGTCACTAAATGAAACACACGGCTTTGAGGGCGCCACGATAAACCGAGTGGATGTATAGAGGTAGCGTGAATCTCGTGACGAAAGCGAGAGACTCCGGTCTGATTAATTGCCCAGTTTCAATTTCTCAGCTCCTCCTAAGCGCCCCTTTATTGTCCGCGTCTATAAATGTACAAATTATTATGAGAATTTAATTTTGCGTGTATTCATTTAATTAGAATAATTTTTTTTTTATCAAAAAAAAAATAAGCGTACCGGTAGAACACGTGACGTGCGATTTTGAATGGAAAAATGAAAGAGGATAGGTCTCGGAATTCATTAGCCTCTGCATAAATGTAAATAAATACGAGATTCATGACGCGTTCTTTCTCCCTCTGTCTCTTGCGCCTCTCTCAGCAGAAAGAAGAGGTGAATTTTCGTCGGCCGAACGTCGCTGCGCACGAAACCCGCGCGTATCTGCCGCGAATCGACCGAGATCTCGTTTTCCCGTATCTGGGTCATTGATTCGCGCTCGAGCAGCTCGAGAGCCGCAGCAGAACCAGAACCACCACCACCAACACCGACACTATTATATATACACGGCCAGAGAGCCTGGAAGTTTTCCTCGTCCGCGAGAGACCTGTAAATCGCACGGCGAGGACTTGCCGCAGCTGCCTGCGTTTACGAACTGCGATCGCTTGGTGAACCAAAATAATCGCGCGCGTCCGTGTACGTTCTGGGGGGTGTAGGTTCGTTTTATTAAGTCCCCAGTGAGCGTGAGCAGTGGCCCTTAACTTCGATCCTCCGCTTGGTAGGCTCGATTTCTTCGTGCGTCACTTTCTAGCCTCGCGTCTTCAACTTCGTTGGGCTGCTGCCTTGTTTATTTTGGCTTTGTTTATGTTACATCATCGACGTCTCTCTCTCTCTCTCTCTCTCTCTCTCTCTCTCTCGCTCGGCTGCTGCTTTCCTTCCGCACTTCGCAAACATCGCAGAAGAATTTATTGTGTTGTGACAAAGCTTCTCCTCGCTTTCTCTTTCGTTTAGCCCAACTTTTATGTATTTACATACGGTGTGTGATTGTTACTGCCAGTTTATCAATGATTTGTAGATCCCAACTTATTTTTATAAAAAGACATTGCCTCAATAAAATTTTTAGATTAAAAATCACAATTTCGTTTCTTCTCTATATGTTACGCACACATGTTTATCCGAACCGCTTCATCAGAATGCTGTGCCATTACGATCCATTCGCATACAATCAGATATAGCAAGACTCACGAAATTTCGTTTATCAAAGCATTAATACGGAGCCGCGCACATTCTACCCTAAGAGCGTATATATAAGGTCCTTATACAAGCGCACCAGCAGAATTCAGCTCTCGACCCTTGTCAATCGAGCAGCAGCTCGTTCCGCCACACGAAAATTCCCTTCGACCAGCAATCAAATTATCCACTGTCCTCCTCCATCCCTCACGATGTCGTCGATCTCCACTCGATGCTTCATTTTTCTTTCACTCCACCGCCGCCCTGTTTACGCACGCTCCGCTGCGCGACCCCGTTGTCCTCTCCCTAGCATCTCAATTATCTTGCGCGCTTTCTCTCTCTCTCTCTCTCTCTCTCTCTCTCTCTCACCCTCCTGCACTTATATATATATATTTTCCTCTCAAATGCGCGCGGATATTTTCCTCCTATTCCGGGGCCGATCTCGTATTTTATATATACTTCTTCGACTCGCGATATCATGACGCAAAGACGCGCGAGTTACGTCATCGCGAGTATATAAGAGCTGTACCGAAGAAGTAGCAGGGACACATCGCTGCTGCTGTTCGCTCGCTCGCTCTCTCGCTCTCTCGCTCTCTCGTCTCAACTCGTCGACATGGCAACGCCGTAATTTCTTTCTGCGTCGCGCGCGCCTGCGTGTATATTATTATGGTTTCAACTCTCTTTCCTTCTCCTGCCTAGTGAATTCGCGCCTTTACCTACGCACGCGGGATCTTTTTCGATCGCGAAATATATTGTTGCTTAGTATTCCGGTTCACGTAATTCCGTATACCTGGGATATACGTTCGTGAATGAGCTTCATCAGCTGGGGATGAGATATGATTTGATGATAGGGGAATATTTTCGTAAATATCGTTTGTAATTCTTGTTCAATGATAATATTGTTGCCATTGAGTATTCTCGTAATTTAGTGTGTTATTGCTTGAATCTTCATAAAAACGATAAAGAAAATAGAGACTGTGTCTGTATATATAAAATGAAAAAGCTCTAGAGAACAAAACAGCAATTTTATGAGTTTAGTTTTAATGTATAGTTACATGTTATATCAAGAGTTTAAATGAAATAAGTTCATTTGTAGCACATAAATATTCACCTGCATTTCGCAAGCGGATGTACAAAATATTTGCTAATTGGTACACAGCTAACGATCACCGCAATCGAGGTACACAACATAAACAAGGATAAAACATTGAAATATATAGCCTCTCGTACCCTAGATTAATGTTCCATTCGCATATAGATTTCGGAGCAGTAGACCTTGCTCTTGTAATCGTTCAAAATTATTCACCAACTGCATCCTTTGCTGTTTGTGATACTTAATGTGCACTTGAAACTTTATCAGGCCAACTGCCTTTCCACAGACTTGAAATTTGGATAGCGTCTTATAACGACCGATCAGTTATTGAAGAGTCCTTTCGAATGAAAACTATTTCAGTGCAAAGTATACTTTCGAGGATGTTAAAGCGTTGCATAGATAAGAAGGTAATATTTTGCTGCCACCAGTTTAGACGTTCAAAATGTCCTTCTCTTATTATCTTTCAAATTAAACAGATACGTAGGTCAATTTCCGCGTAGGTATGACGTCATACTACGGGACGTAACACTCGATCGTAGCCCCATAATCACAACAAAATTATTTGTATATATGTATTACGTATCTCAAGATTTTTATTCTCATGTTGAAAGGCAACAATGTACTCTGAATTGCTCTTAAAATTTAATGCCTACAAACGTAATTATCAGCAAGTTATGAACGTAAATTTGAGAGTGATTTTGATTGACGCAACAACATCTCGATTTCAATAATAAAAGAGTCTTTACTACCGTTACGAGCATTACGGAATGCGCTAATGTCCGTAAAGTAACCCAATTTCAATTATAACAGCTCTTGTCGATACAATTTTCGTTCATTATGATTCACATGAATTTTTGTACCAAAATCACATTTTACAAAAATTTTTACTGAATTTTTCTACCTTTCGCGTTACCGATATTTGTATGTGATTTACACACGTGATTTCGCTCGCTGAGGAAAAAAAGTTAATCGACGCTCAAATTTCCCGTCGATAACGTGTGGATATCCTCGACGCTCAGGAGGCCATCGCCGTCGAGCAGTTTGCTGCAGGTCCCCGCTGGTATGCACATCAAGAAATCCTCTTCTCACCGTTGCAAAAAGAACTTTGCCCGCGCGCGCGCGCAGTCCTCTACCTCTTTCCACCTCGAGGTTTTCAAATTTTGAGGTCAGTGGGGCATCGCTGGCGCTGCTGCTGCTGCTGTGCCGCCGATGACGGAGCGCCAGCGCACACACCGCGCGCGCGCACACACAATCGAACGCGTAGCCCAACTCTCTCTCTCTCTCTCTGGCTGCCTACCTACACACCAGTTCTACTACTTGGCGAATTCGAGAGAGCGAGCGCGCGCAACTTTATCCCACTTTACTGCCAAGGTTTCGTAATATTCAGGAGCGAAGCTTGGTGTGCTGGCCCGCCACGCTCTCGGCGTATACCTTCGAACACCAGCGACACACGAAAGAGCGGAGAGACACTTGCGACCAGACGGAAGTCGCGAAGTGCTCTCTCACTTCCTCGCAGCTGCAGCTATAAGCGATATATGTTCACCGACGTCGTCTCTTCTCTCCCGAGCGTGTCCTCCGCGAGCTTTCCGAAAAAAGACACGCTTGTCGTTCTCGATTTTCTCTTGGTTCGTTCTTTTCTCCCTTCTCTCTCTCTCTCTCTCTCTCTGTCTTCCCGAACGATTTCTTTTTTTAAATCAGAGGCTTTCCTCGCGCTCGTTCCGCACCGCTACTGTTCTTTTTCTGCCGCCGCCTGATGCCTCCTTCCGAAAACTGCGTTGGATAATTTTTATTTTTAACTTTTCGACTTTTGTATATGTAGAGGTAGGTGTGTGCGTCCGTTACGTGCGTATTATATGGGGAGGGAGATATATCGTAGGTATAACGGCAGCAGCAGCGGCAGCTGCGTGGCGTACGATTAAGTAAGCTTTTTCTTTTATCTCTTTCGGCTTATTACGGCCGGCGTATAATTATTGCGCAACGCTCGATGTCAATCACGCCTGTATAATGCAGATTTAATTAAGTGGCCATAAGCGCCATTGCGTCATCACAACAACTTGCACATGCATACACACACGTCTATAATGCGTGTATAAGTACTAAAGCATTTTCATATCTCGCGCCGAGCGATCGCAATGACACGCTGTATATCGATTATATGGTTTTTTTTTTTCGGACAATTTTCTGCCAATGCGAATACATTGCTTCTTTTACATCGACGTGTGGTTGTTAAATGTATGCACTTCCATCCGCATACAGCGAGAAAGCGAAAGCTTCTGCTGCTGTTGCTGCTGCTGTAACTTTTATCGCCGTGCCGTTGAATTATTCGCCGAGGAACAGCCGCCATACGTGTACATTTGCATCCGACGACGACGATCGATCGGATCCACGTTGCCAGGCATCACTTTATTTCATGTATGTTTTTAACTGGATTCGGTCTCAACGAGACTCTTTTTTATTTTTATGCACGATAGTATCAATAGATTTGGTTTCGTTTCGACAAGAGAACACAAAAAGAATATGATTGCTCATGAGCTGAAATAAATTTGGAAAAAGATGTCTATGACATTTCAACGCGGTCTAAATCCGTTGACAACCGAAAATCCATGCTTTAAGACGTCGGTTCTGTCCATTATCTATTTCGAGGTTAAATATATTCAAACTTGTATCATTTGGAGGAAAAAACGTATTTTATAGATTTTTGGTTCGGGCAAACAAGAATTAGCATGTCCAGACATGCAATGCGATGATACCATACGGTTGAACTTTTGTCACAACCAAAGGCTAACCAGTGGGCCATATTGATTGGTTACGATCGATTGCGCATGCGCACCGACCACAAACAGCTGACTCTCGCTCTCGAATGGAATTGCTCAAGACAGCGCGCTGACGTCACCACTCACCACGGGATGTTCAATATCAACGCTCGATATAGCAGCGCTCTAATAAAAACAAAAACAGCTCTTTTGTTCGGGAATAATTTTTCACAAGCATAATTTTCACGGACGGCTGCCGCACCGCATTCGAAAACAAACGTCCATAAGTCATAAAGATATGATTTCTGTTCTCCACCCACAGGCGCGCGATCGGCGGGGATTTTCGAAGCCGCGATTTATAGCGGCGCGGCGGCCGCCCGGGTATCGCACATTACGGTCCCGCAGTCTCGAATTTTATGCAAAACGGCAACAATCCTGCCTACGCCGACTGTTGTACTGCCGCTAAAATCAACACGAAAAGTTAATTTCACTTTTTTTTTTTCTTTTTTTGTGTCGATCGGCATTGAAACAACATTGCGCGCGTGTACCATTGTGACTTCACGCGAGTATTACGTGGCAGGCAAAAAAAAGGAGAGCCTCGCGGTGAGTAATGTGAAAAAAAAGCCTTGGGTAAAATAGTCCGCACGGTGCACAGACTACGCACGGCTATTTCCATTGTTGTGCGCGCAGTTTGATAATAATACGGTACGCACCGTATAAACTCGTTAGTTTTAGTTGCTCAACGACTCTGCGTCTCTGATGAAAGAAATCACAGGGAAAATGTCTCTGTAGAGGGCTGCAAGAAAATGTACTTGTTGCGCGATGCGATCACCTGAAAGTTGACTTTTTTTCGGTACAATTCATCAGCATTCGCGGTTAATATACGGTGTGCGCGGCGCACCGGTTCTGAAGAAAGTCATTTTTCACGAGCATCACCTTAAACGGGACGACGACACAGCAGCAGAACAGCGGCAGCAGCAACAAACGAAAGGCCCGCTCGAGCTGTCTCCCTCCCTCTTGCGTACACTCGCCTGAATTTGGTCAGCGTGTCACGTTCACTGCCGCGTGGCGGTGGTGGTGGCGGTTGCGGCGGCGGCGGCGGCAGCTTTCGCTCGGCTCGGCTCTCCGCGTGTGACGCGGCGCAACTTCGCTTTCGGAATTACATCCTCATCGTTGTCGAGGATGTCGCGCGCGCACACATACACACATATTTGCAGCAGACGAGAGTGTCTCATTACTCTCCCACGGCATTGCCGGACCCCGTTTTCGTTTTCTTTCCTCGCATGAGCCTGTGTGTACGTGCGTGCGTTTGCTTGCAAAACAATTCGTTATACGCATGTCCTCTCGTTCGAGCTCTTTCCCGACTACGCGTGTGCGTGTGTGTGCGCGTGTGTGTGCATTGGTCAGGCCGACATTCGCGAGACTTTTCTCTCGACGTTTTACGCGCTTCACTTTCGGTTTTGTATATAACTTGTGATTTCGCGTGGGACAGATCGTCGAGATTATGATGATTCGCTTCTCTTTTCGCATCGCGTATCTTAAGAATTTTTTTTTTGGATAATACGTGTAGATTGTTTTTTTTAGCTGTTGCGTAACTGTTATACATTTTGTACACAATTTTCGGTTCGTTGAATAACAAACGATGTACTTTTCATAGCTTTTAAAATTGATGTACACGTTTAGAATACAGCGACTTTTTGTAAACTCGAAGACGACGCGGCAACGCTTGGAAATTATTACGGCATCAAATGGCAAAAGTTTACGGCTCGTGGGGGTTGGGTTGGGTACGAGAGGGAGAAATAGATATCGATGTCAAACTTTTGTCATAAAACGAGTTTATGCATACAACGTATACGCGTACATTCGAAATAGAGCGGACGACGCGTTCGGTCAATAAAGTATATGGATTAGTATTACTCGTAAAGGACGAATATATTGGAACATTAAATCTTTAGGATATTTATGCAACTGCGCTGTTATATGGAACGAATTTTAAACATATACGATTAAAAATGTGCCGCTGTTCGTTTGTCGCGAGAATCATTGAATTAAAAATGATCACGGAAATAGCCTGGGCGAGTTTTTGTTGCATGATCCGAGAGCATCAAACTTTGGGCGCAATTTAATAATAGATCAAAAAGAAGTGCCCTTCTTCACTTCATCAAAATCTGAAGCTATATGACTTGATTTACAAAATAAGGCGTTACATTGGCTCGGCAGCAAATAGTAACCAAGCATACGTTTTTCTTATAGTGTATAAAGTGTTTGCGAATTTGGCTTCGCCGAAAGCCAGTTAGCTTAGCCGTTAGCCGCGTGCGAATTGCCACGAGTGCGGCTTTTATTGTTGGCTATGCTCTCTCTTCTCTCTCTCTTTCTCTCTATCTCTATCTCTATCTCTCTCTATATATATATCTATCTCTTTCTCTCCCTCTCGAGAGCGCGCAAAAACATCCCTATAAAAGGGCAGTCAACGGCTCTTTCTAACCTTCTCTCTCCCACTTGTCCCGTTTTATATCCCTCCGTCCCACTGCATGTCACCGTCCCTCTCTCTCTCACGATGCTTTTTCCTTTCTCTCTCTCTCTCGCTCTATTCCGCTATCTTCGCGCGGTCGAGTGTCTAGCGGTACATAGACAGAGATAGAGACAGAGAGAGAGAGAGAGAGAGAGAGAGAGAGAAGTATAGAGCTGCAGCGGTAGAACGTCATTCTATGCAGTGTGTATATGCAGCGAGGCGCGAGCCGTCGACGTCGACGCCGGGGCAGACTCTCTCGATGATGCACGTCACGATATGCGCATATTTGTTTCACGCGCACACGACTCTCTCTCTCACTCTACTACTGACGCTTATTCGCACGGCTGTCTGCATTTTCGCCTACATTGACTGGCAGTGTAGTTGGCTGCTGCTGCTGCTGCTGCTGCTGCAGCTATATGCACTTCGCTTGGTTTGCTGTTATTTTTAGAAGCTGATTATCAGTTTTAGGTTGTTTTTTGCCTTTTCTTCTGATCCGACTGGACTATTTAGTAGATACATAATTGATTTTTTTATCGTTCTCGATTAACTGGCTGACCGAATTTGATGACTAATAATATTAGAATGTGATTCGACGAAATAATGCCGATACTTATTATGTTCAGAGAAAAAAGGTGTACCTGCTTTTGCTTATGTACATTTATGATGCATCGAAAATAAAAACTTCAAGAAGATTGTCAAAAGGAGATAAGTTTTATTTTAGCTCTCCTATTGACTACGTCTCGTTGTTCCTGGACTACTCTCTTAATTCTTTATTTTTGAACGCACCTTAAAAATCATCTTGTACGATAGAACACACTGCAAATTAGCTTAATTTTTAATTTCAACTTAATACGTTTGTCACTGCAATTAAATTTTACTCTTTTTTTAGAAATATTTAGTCACAATCTTACAAAAGATAACAAAAGAAATGATCTACGACAGATCCTTACAAATTAGCTTTAGTAAATTAAATTGTTTTGAAAATTACTGAGAAAGAACCGAATGGCAAGTGAGTAAACTTAGAATCGGGTTGAAAGCATGTCTGCAGCCTTTTATGCTCTTAAGCTTTCATCGCGACGAGCGAGAGATCGAGTAAATATAAACAGAGAAAACGTCGGGCCCGATCTCTTATATATACATTGTTTTGCGGATTGATCACCAAAATGTGTTTGCGTGCAAATGGATATATACGTAATATTTTTGTTTTTAAAACTGCTGCAAGGAGAGAAATCTATGAAAAATTACTATACTTTTCACCAATTAAGGGACAAATTTGGCTTTTGTGGCAAATTTATTATATTAATATGAAAATTTAGTACATATTTATGATGTATATTATAACAAACATCGTATTAAAGAATGCTATGCAGTATAGTAAAAATTCAAGATGTACTTTATATGCAGGTAAGTTAGGAAATATGGAAATATTATGGAAAAAACGAAGCTCCTAACGAAGGGATCACCGGGACTGATAATTACCGTGTCTAATGGCCGTCTTAATTAACTGTTAGCGCGATAGAAATTTCCGGTCGCAAAAACACGTGCTCGCTCGGCATACTCTAAACTCTATACTTTACCGCTAGGAGGCGTCTTTGAAAGTCAGCTCGCAAGTGGTTGAAATTACTGACGATTACTGTATAAGAGAATTCTAGATCCTTACATACAAATAGAACTGCATTTACGATGGTACGTTATTAGGTTGCAATATATGTAAATAACTTGCGATGTATATGTAAATTATAGGTTTACCTGAATTCGATTACGAAAAAGTGATTTTAGACGGCTGTGATTAAGTTCTCATAAAAGTTTCTCCGACACTCGATAACGAGACCAGGTACTAAAAATATAATTTTGAAAATTAAAACGAAAATGTATCAATAAAATTTTATACATAGTATAGTAAAATTTGCTATGTAGTATACAAAAATTTAGTAATTTGAAATTTTACTATACCTGTATACTAAAATTTAATAAAATATGAGTTTGTCTCCCCATTACTATATGGTATAATAATTTTTGATAAAAACTATTGCAATTTTTACTTATGAATTTCTCTTCGTATGTCACCTTATTTATACTTTGCGAATAAAAAAAGTAATTGCGGCGCTTTCACATTTTCAAAAGCAATAGCTTACTTAAAAATATATACATATATTTCTCTTTTATTCTGGCATCTGTGCATTTTGCAATTGCTAGTTAACCTCTAGGCGGACGGGAAGGGTCAGATAGGACCACTAATCCAATCAACTATCAAACTTAATAAATACATAGAGAATTAATATTTTATTGATCAAAAATGAACTATTTGGCATTGAAATCGATCATGCGCGCCGCCTTGAAGACAGGTAGAGTTCACTAAAAGACCGCTAGATGGTTTATTATAAATTTTCTGGTTTTCGAAAAGCTCGCCGAAATCCCTAGTTTTTCGACTCTAATAAGAATGTCTGAAGGGTATTTTCAACTAAGTACAGGTCCAATGTACGCTGCATAGTGATTGAATACTCAAAATATTACTAAATGCCAAAATTCTCAAAAAAAAAAGAAAATGTATATTCCCAAAACCTTCCCGTCCGGGAAGGGTCAGATCTGGCCACCATTTTGGTCGACCCATATGTGGGCCATTAAAGATCATTTGTAGGCAAAATGTTCTACAAAGTTTTATTTTATCTCTTTCTTAAATCCCGGCCGCCTGGAGGTTAATTTTAATCTTTGTTAGTTTTTATTGTGATAAGGGATTTTTTGTTATCATCCACTTTGATTTTCACTATTGGTAAATACGAGTATGAATTGTTTTGACACGTTACCCTTAAGTACTATATCATTCTAAACTTCAGCAATGTACGGAGGGAGAAAAATAATTAAGTATGATGAAAACAATATCGTTATTTAGTTTAAGTTTCTACGGTCGCCAAAGCATTCCATAAATGTATTGATTCATTTATTGTAATCGAGAGCAAAATAAATTTATTAGTTGAGTTTCAAAGTATTATCTTCTTTTTATACCGATCAACCTCTTTTCACAAGATTACAATATTTCATGTCATTCCACGAAACATGTCATACTTTGTATCTCTTTATACCTATATAAATTTTCGCGGAATTCTCACACGTCAAGAAAAAAATGAATAATCAATATAACGGAATCAATAATAAATTAGAAACGAGTACCGTGAAGAATGAGAAACTGAAGAATCGTAACGGAAACATAACGATTCCTTAGCGCATCAGGAATCAGTTCTGAACTTCAAGGTTACGTTACAAAACCACTATGCACGGAGAGTCCTAACTGTCTATGAAGCAAGTACAAACCTGTTTGGTGGTTCTCGATTCGCTAAACCGGATGGATAATCACTGCCATCCTTTTTTTCCTGTATAACTGCTACCGAGAAAACACAGGAAAACTGGAAAAGAGCGTGTATTTTTTTTTCGGTGAAAATACCGGGAAAGTGTCTGTAGAATATAGCTTTAAAAAGTTGAACTTTTTTATTTCGTCAATGGCTCTTCTTTCAAATGAACTACTTATTTCGCCTGAGATACATTACGGAAAAGGATTCGTTAATGTATAACTCTTTTTTCCTCCAAACGATATCCATTCAAGGATATTAACTAAAGCATAGGCGAACGTTCAATGTACATAGCGCTCTACGAAAATTCTCAAATCTAACTAAGCTAAGCTATTTATTCGAGTTATTTTGTTCGATATCACGAATCCCGCGATCGTGGTAAAACTTTTCCGACTAGGCCATGTCTATATATATATATATCGCGTACGTCACCTCTACTCAGCCGAGCACTTTATTCGCGCTAATTGCACGAGTATCGAGCCGCCGAAATTTCGAATAGCATTAAACCCACGCGCTCAGTTCACTGAGTAGCGCTAGTTAACAATCTAATCGATAGCGAAATGAGCTTTCGTGCGCCTCTTCCCTTTCTTACTTCCGCGCGAGCGCAGAAACTAATTCCGCTTCCTTGGTTGCGGATCCTCGTCCATGATGCACACCCTAATGGGTCCATTAACCCATTAAGGCCTGAATGGACACTTTTTTTTAATGAAATCGAGAAATTCCGACGAGGCTTTAAAGTTTGGTGTCTATGGACGCAAAAATGACTCTAACCACAGTTATCCACCAGCGATTTCGATACAAAAATATACCAAATGAAAAATATGTTCATTCGAAATTTCGTGTTTTTTGTTAAATAAATAAATATAACTTTAGTAATACGCATTTTTTGAACTTCTGATAACATTAATCGAAAGTTCAGACGACTTTACATCGGAAATGATTTGTCTTGATTTTTTCAAGTTCGATTTTATATCAAATGATGCCGTTGAAAAAAGTAAAAAAAGTGTCCGTTCAGGCCTTAATGGGTTAATAGGGCGCGGAAAATTGGAGTTCATTCTGGTGGATCTTAAGAAGACTTTTGTTACGAGGATTTTTAAAAATTGATGGAAAGCATGAGCACCGAATTACTGTTAAATTTTTTTATAATTGCTCTTAATGTGAAATACGTATCGACAAAAGTATAAGGAAGTTTGTTTGGGAGCAATGAAGAAATTCTGTAAACACTTATTGACAAAAGATACCAAATAGCGCAAGATTAAAAATTCACTCTGCAATTGTTAGAGTGCAAAGCCAAATTTATACAGAGTCAAAGGGTTTTTCTTTACTTTGTTTAGCTTCAGAAGCCCAGAGGACCACAACCTGAAAAAGACCCTAGCAGCTAACATCCTCCTTCAGATAGCGCACGTCTTTAGCGGGGGAAATATTATATAGTTTCGCGCGCGTGTCACTCAATACCCCGAGACTATATGTATATACGGATTGCGAAACGCAACGAGCGAAGCATCTCTTTCTCTCCTTTTCAGCTGCGCATATATACTTGATCTCCTCTCACTCCGGCGTGCGTGCATATCACTTGCAATGGGGATGAAATTCGACGCGTTCGTCGACGAGTTGTTGTCAGAATAGCTCATGACTCGTGCCTTTTCGATTAGATAACACAGGGTGTATCTTTGTCACTTCGAGATATTCGTATATTATTGTGTTGTGGTCAATCGAGTCTTATAAATAAATAAATTAAAGGGGATAAATAAATGAGAGGACTGTACTATGTTGCCGGCGTTGGACAAACACATTTCGAACGTTTGACGCATCATAACTTCGATGCGATTTCATTTTAACAAAAAAATGAGTAAATGGAATGGATAAGATAGACAATCCAAATAAAACAGTTTCATAATAGTCTCACCTTTATTTCTGGTATTGTATGTGTTATTTGAAGATTACCGCGGGGTTCAACGTTTAAAAAATATTGTAGTCTACTATAAAGACTTTTTCGCGTTAAGCGATAAATCATCAAACAAGTTTTTAGATACAACAATATTTATGACGCGAAAAATTAAGAATATAGTAATAATATTAATAATAATAAAATAAGATATAAATATGGAAGTAGTTGGAAAAGATCGATAGGATTATATCTACTCAAAGGTTCGAGGTTAATGAAAAGTTGAAACGAGGCGAACTCGATGCTAAAGTTATTGGTGCCAAAAAAGGTGTGACATTCCCAGCTGACATAAAAATTCAGTACTAGTTTCAGAAGCATCGACTTTCTCCTGCGGTATCAAACCCGGCTTCGCGTATAATTTTACAGTCTATTACAGAAAGTGAGAAAAGCTTACGAACTTAAATTCAAGCTTGAAACTGATGGCCCGGAATTACAATAATTTATGCACGTCGTTAAAAGTTATGCTGCGTCTCAGTCGAAATTGAAATTAACGTTTCTCTTTGTTAAATTATACATTGTATCACATATCGTACATATCGTGCGCCGCAGCAAAGAATTTAACGAGAAACATTGACTAACGAGATTTTCTTTTTTTTTTCTGTTTCAGGTGAGTAAAAGCACTTGGGTCATTTGGAATTACCGCATGTTCTACGAGTTATCTCTCTGTTCTCCGCGCATATAAATGGGTAAAGTAAAATATTATACAGAGTTGTTGTTATTATTGCCCTGCTTCAAGATGAGAAAGATCTTCATTAGCCTTTGCCTTTGCGATTCTTAAATAATCTCGCGTAGGATTTTCGCGCTCGCGCGCATATTTCAAAAAAGGTTATCCCCCGCACGATAACGAAGCTCGTAAATTACGATTAAAAGCCCCTGATTTAAATTTAGACGCGCGTTACATAAAGTAAAATACTCGGTGTGATGGAAGTCGGATATACGTAACGTTGGCAAATGGCGCTCGTAATTATTATTAATATATTGAGCGAGTGTCGCGATAAATATTTATTCGAATCCAACGCGAATATATATCGATGCACTTTTCAGTTGGAGAAAGTAATTTGCGCGCGCATATTTTTGTGTATATAATTGCGGATCGGAGTTGTACGTAACTCTGTTATAATCATCAGAAACAGTTTCGAAATTCAATTAGATAATTATTTGCTGTTCATATAGTCAATTAAATTCTATACAAATTTGTCATTTGATTATGCTTATGTTACGAATTATAATTGGCACAATTAGTGCAGATAATGCTCGATTTTAGTAATGCTGGCCATTCCATTGACGTAATCGCTGCATTATCTCGCGAAAATTTGAATAGTACCCTGCCCATTAGACGTTTTTCTTTTTCCTATAACGACCCGTTAGCTTAAGTAGCTTAAGCGGTTAAGAGGTTTCATTTCGCAAAAAGGTTAGAAAATCAAAAAGAGGCGCTGTTAATTTGCATATACGGTTTTATGCAAGCGCATAATAAATTTTTCAATTCAATAATTCATGAGTCAATGATTCATGTGACACTCGGCCTATTAAACTGTTTTATACATCTTCGTCAATTTCGAGCTTCATCACATGTAGAAGCATAGCCATCTAAATAACTCCATTTAACAAGCAGATTCTTACTTTTTCATAATAATTAATCAAATATCAAACAGAGCAGTTTATAAGTAGCCGCGAAAAAATTATTTTTAACTTTAGCACAGTTTTGCCACTCATCAAGTGATTTGTGGATCACAAACAACCAAGCCATAAAGAAGCGCGTTATAACAAATGTTTGTAGGTCAGAAACAAACATTGAACAAAGTCCTTCTATCCGTGGCGACTCTGCGCGCCGAGTAAAAGTGAAAAATTCACTCTCGCCGAGCGAAAAACGAAACAGCTCGCAGAGATATATACTCCTCTCCGCTCGAGAGAGATAAAACTTGACCTCAAAAGAAGTTACGATTGCCGCTAATAAAAGTGAAAATACACACACACACACACGCACACACGTAAAAAATCATTTACGAAAAGCACAAGGAATCAATCGGCAGCCGCGCGAGTATCAATAATTTAGAATTAAAGAAAGAAAACATCCTTTCGTACGGTGCTAAGTCGCGATTTGAAAAGAAAGCGGCGTGATATATTTATATGAAGGCGCAGAAATTAATCGACTACTTATCGGTTGGACTACTCGCGAAAGGAAAGTCCGCGATATTGCGTTGGCAGCGTGGCTCTCGTAACAATTTCGACGTCGTCCAAGAGCGTAATCGATCATCAGAGCCTCGCTGCATATGTATATGCACAAGTAAGAGAGAAATAGAGAGAGATAGAGATAAAGAGAGAGAGAGAGAGAGGTACGGAAGGCCGGAAGGCAGGCGGATAGCCAGTTAAGCAGGTGCCCTAGTCCGTGAAAGTGCGACCCGCTGTTATATATATATATGTATACGAACACGTGTACACGTATGCTCGTACTTTATACATTACGCGAGTAGTTGGAGAGCGATTCATTTGCTTACACGTAGTACATCACGTGCTTTCCGAGTATTATACTTACCCTCTCTCTCTCTCTCTCTCTCTCTCTCTCTCTCGCTCCCTGTCTCTCTCAGCTCTGTTTATGAGAAAGAACCCGAAGAAATACCCGAGACGGATAAATCTTGGCGTGGATGAGAGTCGAGAGGATAACTTCATAACGAAAGCGAGTATGGCTTTGCTGGCCAGTGTATATCGTAAATTGTGATGAGAATTGTAATGAATGATGACTTATTTATTGCCGTCATCGTAGACTATTTTTTTTTATCCCTATGTCATAGCTGTGATGCAGTGATAGTTTCGTGTAGCCTTGACTTATTAAACAATCTTTTTGCTAGGATTATTAATTAGTAATTTCTTTGTAAGAGTTGATAACTCGGTTAATGTTAATGTTTAAATTTATCGAATAATAATTTTGACTTGACTAAGAATGCTAAAATATTTAATATATATACTGATTGTACTCTGTTGATATATTCTATATTTTACAATTAGTACAAGTCACTGGAGCAAATATCGTCTTGTTTGAGCGCATCAAACGCATAGTAAAAGTTTTATTTTGTTTTGCGTAGCAATATTTATTTCGATAAGCTCTGCTAAGTAATGGAGTGTAAATACATTTACGCGCAACTTTACTGAATGATCTATTAACATATTTCAACCTGTTTGCCCAGAATATTAAATATTCTATATAAATTATAGTATAAATGTAGAAGGTGTAATTGAAATACGTATATAATAATGATTTATTTGTTTAGTGTTTGCAGTATTTGACTAAGCGCATATTATAATAAATTTACGAAAATACGACCATACGGGCATTTCGAATGTCGCCCAATGCGAGTGTACGTACGGCATATTCAACTCGATATTCATTGAATAGAAAATCGTTAATTTTCCTTTCCAAGTGACTATGTGAAATATAAATTTCATGTTTACATTCTTTATACGTGATCTTGACACAGTTTTCGGTGAAAAAAACAATCTCGGTAGGATCTATTTGTATAGATACGTATATTCTTACCTTCAAGCATTCCATTTGATAGCTCGAAAAATTTAGTGTATCAAATTTGTTATATAGCTCCTAAATAAGATGTCGTTAAAACGCTAGCGAAGCGAAACGGTTTCAATGACAGTTTTAAGTACATGAAAGAATCGTCCCATTTGCAATTTTTAATCTTTGGAATTCATTTGAGGAATTCAAGAAAAAGCTAAACGTACAATCCCAATTCGTGATAAAATGTAGGTCACATTTGTTTTGGTACCAGGTATACATATATTTATATATATCTAGCGATCAGAAGGAATCGTTTACTATATACATGTAGAGAGGGAGAGGAGGGGAGGTATTTGTATACGTGGCACGCATCTTTCGTCTATCGTATACGAATATAGATACACATTGTCCATGGACAATTCACGGACTCTGATCGCGTTTTATTTTCCGCTCATTCCAATACAGGTTGACAGCATCAAATTTTTCCGCTACGTCTCGAATTAAATTGAGTTGCGGCATTGTCCCCTCAAGGCATAAATACTAGAATTTATTATGTTACCATTCCCATCTCCGCTTTAAACAGACTACCGAATGGCACGAATGTAATGTCAATATTCTAAATCTATCAATAATCAGTCACCGCAAAGCAGCAGCACGTGATACGTCAGTCGCAGCAGACGCGCTCCTTGCACGCAGTTTCCAGGGTCGCCGTGATTGTCCAAACGGTAAACGTCCCCGTGCGCACCCGCCTGTACATGTGCACGAACGAGGAAAAAGAAAGTTGTGCGAAACCTTCGATGTCTTGATTATTTGCTATATCTTTTTAAATAAGCGCCACGTGGAAGTGAAAAGTCTCGCTGGCGATAGGACTGCAAAATTGCAGCACAATAGCAGTGAAGAATCCATCGGGGCGCAGTTTGCAAAGAGGGTCTGCGCGGATCGAAAGCTCATGCAGCGAGAGAGAGAGAGAGAGAGAGAGAGAGAGAGAGAGAGAGCTGAGAGAGCGAGCTGAGAGAGAGAGAAAGAGATACGTGAACAGTATGGCCCGAATAGAACAAGCTGATGCAGAGAGAAGCGGGACGTACACCACAGGTGCCCAGCGGGTGCACAGACACTCTATGCAAGCATTTCCCTCCTTCATCCCTCGCCCCTTCTCTTCTTTATCATGAATCGAGCCTCTAGCATCGGCAGCAGCAGCAGCAGCAGCAGCAGCATCAACGCCGAGGTGTGCACTGCATGTGCATCAGCAGCAGCATCAGCTCGTCGCACGCACTCGCTATTACGCACACGGCGAAAGAGAGAGAGAGAGAGATGGAGAGGGGGAGAGAGAAAGAATAAACACCCACAGGGAGCAGCAAAGCAGCAGCAGCAGCAGCAGCGCTAGTATGTAACGTTTAGTTCTCTAGGTCTCGGCAAGTGCACAGCTCTCGGCGACTCTGTATATACATACACACAGACACACAGCGAGAGAGACTACACACACATGCACACAACTACATAATACTACGTCGACGGTGGCGGCGCGCATGTCCGCGTTGCCGCGAGCGTGCGCGCGAGATCGCCCTGGCCCACTGACCTATATTCCAGTCAGAGCCGCGCTGCTCTCTCTCTCTCTCTCTCTCGCTTGCTCGCTCGCTCGCTCAGCTACACGTACAGAGCGAGAGCCGTGGCAGCAGCAGCAGGAACGGCTAGCGCGCAGAGAGCAGTGAGCGCGCCGCGGGTACGGACAGCTCGCATAGGCCGCACGCACCAGACGTGCAGTGCAGCGACGCGCGGACTAGACCACCTGGACTCTCCCTCTATATACATATATATACATATAATCTTCTGTGCTTTTGTGGCTGGAGCGCGCGGCCATGGAGTCGATGGACGACGACGAGACTCCGGCTTGTAGTGATTTTCGACTGCAGTGTGTCTAGTGCGCGATATAATACGTATATATACATATATATATATATATGTATCGAGTGCGTTCACGTGCAGTGGTGATATTGTATAAAATATATTTAAGGGAGCTGCAGTAGAAGAAAAGTGCACGACGGAGCGAGAGAGAGAGAGAAGCGCTCGATACGCGCGTCGCGAGTGAAGGTGAAAGTTTCGATATCTCGACTCCCCGCGCGCGCACCTGCACAACTGTTCTGTACACGTGATCGATCGTCACACCGTCGTCGTGTGTATAACACCAAAGTGTGTCAAAAGTGTCTTCTCTTCCTGCACGGCTCTCCCTCATAATAGTGTGCAAAGTGTCTCTCTCTCTCTGTGTGTGTGTACAGTGTGCGTGTGCATCAGCAGCGTCATAAGAGTGCGAAAGCACGAGAAGGATGCAGGACTAGGGAGTCTGCTGCTGCTGCTGCTGCTGCTGCGTGGGCGTGCGGAGGAAGAGCGGCTGCGCGTCAGAGACGACGACGACGTCGTATATAGAGAGCCGAGGAGAGTAGGAGGCTTTGAAGAAGAAGGGACGCTGGCGAGGGGCGGGGGGCCCGAGGAGTGCAGGCTACTGCTTCCCGTGACAACTGCTCAACTGGGTGACGGCCGCGTGCGTGCCGGCGAGGCGCGCTCTCTGTGATGCAAGGTGCGACGAGCTCTCTCTCTCTCCCTCTCTCTCTCTTTCTCTCTGAACGTATAGTTGCTTGGCCTGCTTGCTTGCTTGCTTGCTTGCTTCTTTTCTCCTTCTCTCCCACTCTTTTCTTGCGCGAGCGCACTGACGTCGACGACGACGACGGCGGCGGCGGCACACCAGAGCCGATAGAGCGAGACCGAGATTTCAGGCCGTGCCGTATATATATGCATATATATATATATATGTTGTATACGTGGACGACCCGCTGCTATGAGCGCTCCGGAGCTCCGTTTCGTCACGAGCGCTGCTGCTGCTGCTAGTGCTGCGTTGGTTGGGAAGGGCGAGAGGACAGTTTTGGAAATCGAGGCTTTTTTTTAAGGCTGATGTCGTTTGTGGGGGCCGACACGATGGAAAAGCCGTTTTTTTTTTATGAGGACTATACGAGCACTCGAGAGCACGTGGGTTTTCGAGGCTTGCCCGCATCGGAGACTTTTCAGGTGTAAATGAGATGCCATGGAGGAGGACAATTGTTTTTTCCGCGAGCGACCGAGCAATCGGGCGGTTATCGGGAAATGGTTCTGCATACGAAAATAGGCGCGATACATTTATAATAGACATTAAAATAAGATAAGAGCTGAACTATTAGAATTCTTATTTTTACTTCGATCTTGTGGATTTTTAATTAAATTAATTTATGAGACAGACAGATTACAATTTTATCAATTTATTAAGTGAAACTGACAATTTCAATATTGTAAGATTAATTTTTATTAACATTAATTTTTTGAATAACGAATATCGTCGCTACAATGGAAATATTACTCTATTGTAGAATTCATCAAATAAGATCTGTATCATAAAATTAATGCACAATATTTCATGCCGAAAAAATTTGTCGAGTCTTCATTTCCACCAGATTAGACTCGTCGCAATTCATATCACCTACTTTCAAAAGAGCTGATTCCGCCAATATAAGAATCGCCAACCAAATTGGCTGCGCTAAGCGATTCGCGAGCGACATGGATTTCGGTGCGAGAACACGGCCGGGAAAAGTTATCCCATTCAAGTATACAACTGCACATATATTGCCAACTTAAGATTGTGTGTCTCTGACACTCCGCTTCGTAACGCTTTCGCGCTGTACATATATAAATTTCAGACGAATGCCTCAGAGGTGAATTAGCTAAAGTGTCAACTTGGCTTACGGAGAGCTGAGAAATTTGTTGCATATTTTACGACGATACGCTTTCAACACCCAATTTGCTTTATTCGAGTCGAGGCGAAAGTTTTCAGTGGATCGCTAGTTTGCGGACGCGCGAAAAGCTCAAAAATGTGAATCGCGAACTTTGGTAGTCTTTGTGTGGAGATAACAATAATTCGACTGTCATTGATACTAGAGCAGATTTGCTAATATTAAGTGAATTAATACCTCGTTACATTAAAAGATTTCTTGATCGGTTAAATAGAAGGATTTTTCTTAAATTAATAAAAATGAGGTATTATCTGATGTACTAATATGCCAGATTACCTAAAAAAACAATGTCGCGATAAGTAAGCACGCTTATTATGCCACTTGTATCAATACATGCACATACTGGTTCGTTCTATTTTTTTCAGTAATTTATATCATTATATTTAATGAACACGGTTGTTGTTTTTAGAATAGAGAAATCAAGTTTTTGAATTTTTCGATGTTACGTTAATAGCGTAACAGATTATAATTTGGTATTTACTTTATCGTTCTTAGTGCTCTAGCCTTGAAACCTTCTTGAACTAGTACGCTTGGGTACATAATATAAAAAGTATGAAAAGTTCTTTCATTTTCTCTCTCATACACACAGAATTAGTTTTTTCTAATACACGCCTTATATACCATACTTTTAAGAAATACTTGTAATGTATGTTCAGTAACTGTAACAAATTAGTTTTTTACACTCAAATTAAACTTAAGTACATAAGACTCCATTTTTCATGAAAAATTGTCTTACGGTTAATACATACTTTCAATCGTAAAGATTGAGCAAAAATGGGTGCAATATATCTTAAACCAAACTACTATTTCTTAGCCCCAGTCATATAAAGAAAGAAATATTACCGTGTGCTCAAAGGCACTAGTACAATATATTCACTATTAATTAGACAAAGAATAAAATCATATTTCCAATTTATTTATTTCTAAAAAGTAAAGGCTGCAAATTCTAAAGAGTACTTCTATCATGTGTAATTGTATTCAATCAAAATTAATGTTTGAACAAATAACCAAGTAAAGACATGCGATCAGTTATAGATAAATTTACGTGCTACTGAAATGAATGAGTAATAATAAAGATAACTAAAATAAAAGTGATGAAAGACCATTTTATAAATGTATCACCTGTGAACATTAAATATAGAGAATTTTACTTATGATGGAAAATATATAATTAAAGATTTTTTGATCATTATACATGAGTTTATTTTTAATAACGTAGATAAAATTATAAAGATAAAATAATTATATAAAATAATTAAATGACTATAAGTCATAACAGTTGTAATATTCTTTATGACTAAAGATTTGTGTTAAATATTTAATATATTTTATACTGACGAAAACTGATTTATTAGTACTTGAGAGTGTTTACAAAAATTAGGAGCTTATTTTAAATTATTTAAAAGTCTATAATAATTTTAGATCATAAATTAGATTGTTTACGATTCTTTATTCGCAGTTACATTGAAATTTGGGAAAAAAGTAACTGATTCATTGACACGTAGCATAATTACATTGACACAGTGCTTCATCGTACCAATTATTAAATATGACCTTATTCTAACCGCAATCCTTCAATGAAAGTTCGTAGAAATTTAATTTAAAGCGTTTTTATGAATAATGGGTTTCTTTTGTGATCAATGTCAGTTTAAATGAAAAACCAAATAGAGAGTATGAAGTCATTTAATTTTTTTTTTTCGATACAGAGCTCATTATACGAGTTGAACTTTAGTAGTTATTATATTTAAGGTAATATCGTCGGCTAAGTGAAAAAGTTTCATCTCAAATTTCAGTTTGGAAAAGGTTTATCTCAAATTTTAGTTTGGAAAAGGGTCTATTTCGTGAACACGATTTTTTCTTGCATGAAAATTAATTCTTGTTCGCAAGGGTACTAAAGATCTTTTTTCTCATTAAAGTGTAGTTTAGATTGCAAAATAAGATTTTAATATAAATTTTTTCACATAAAATTTCACATTTATGAAATTTTTGCGGCTGGTTTACGGTTAAAAGAAAACAACGTGCTCACGAGATAGAACTCTTTCCATTTAATCGACATTTTATCATAAACTATAATCAATGGGTTTGATTGATAATTCTGTTAAGTACACAAAAATATATTCTTTATTATCAGTGTACACCGTTAATGTAAACAGTTATTTATTACACTCATGTTTTATTGGATTTCGTAGTGAAGTCTTTTATAATATATAAGTACAAATAAATTTTAAATGTCTTGCTTATGCCATGTAATGATCGGCATAGTTCTATGACGTCATTGTTATACATATAGCTAATACCAATTATAAATATTCGAATAGTTAAGTGTGAAATCATGCATTTCCTCTATTTTCTAAGCATATAATTTGAAATGAGCAAATTACACATTTAGAAAGTAATAAATAAATAACTTAAAACATTTTGTATATAATAGTAATATAGTCAATAATGAAATTGAGTTTCTTTACAGATATTTGTTTTAAATTCAAAGTTAAGTTAGGGAAATTTCAAAACACTCGAAAAGTAATTTTATTTTACTATATTACGTATTAATATCATTAGAAATGAAAAATGCAATATTTTAGTTCTAATCTTCTGTATTGATTACATCACAATACTAGTTTCGCTATTGATTTAATGATCATGTAGTCATAATATTTTATTGAGACATTACGGTGGTTTAAATTGATGTTTGTTTGTGGCATTCATTCTATTATAAAATTTTATTAGGTATTGTGTTTCAAATTTTACTGAATACGCTTTTTCTATCACAGTAAATAATAAATTACTGTTTGTAGTTTAATTCTGTTTCAGAATAATACTTATTTTAATATTCTGAATTGTATAGTTATTAAAACTGATTAACTGTATTTATATTCATAATTAATTCAGCTGTAAAAAATTGTTTAAAAAATCAATTATTTCTAAAAACATATGTTAACTACATCTAAAAAGAGTCTTAATGTTTAAATCCTCTTATTTTAACTTTGAATAATTATGTATACAAAGCTTTTTATTTTAGAAAATGTTATTGGATTGAAAATTCAAGTTGCGTTTCGATCGATAAAAATTTTATTTTTATAAAATAAAAACGCAACTGAGTAACGGAAAAAAGAAACGGATTAAAATTCTTCTTAATCCTAATGCATAACACAAGATTAGTTTTAATTGGGATCTATCAATACGTGAATATAGTAATACAGCAAAATTTTCTGATGGCGATTGAAAATTCTTTGTTTTGTATAACGTGCACGTAACAAGTGTTATGTGCGGTAATAATGTTTCTCTGCAGAATCGATATCGCATAAATTATGTGCTTACAAATTCTGCCATTAAAATATAAAGCGCATAAATAACGTTTAAAATCGATTAGACCTCTAACCACGTACATTATTATCACTTTCAGTTTTTGAAAGCATTTTTTAACCCCGGCGCAGGATTTAATTTTGACGAGAAAAATTATTGAACAGTAGTCTCTCCTTTATCGGCTATTAAACACGTACAGACTTAATCCAATGTAATCTCACTCGAGCGCCTCACAAAAATCGCCGATAAATTCAAGCATAACGGCTGTATTAAATTCCTTACCATCGGCTTACAAATGTATTTATATCGCAAAAATTCTCCACGCCGAGTATAATATTATAAAATACAAATATGGGCGACCGATGTAGACACGTGTTCGAACAAGTCTCGAAAGCTCGAAAAATTCTTCTGAATTTATTCCGTAAGGAAATATTTAAATTGGCCACGTTGAGAAACGTCGAATGAAAAATACTGCGAGATCGCCATGGCGAGGAGTTTAACGTTGTACTGGAATAAATACATCTTTTTATACGAGAGAGAGAGACATGTGTCTTTTTTACAATGCGCGCCATCAACAACGATGTACATTGTGTATAGGTTATAAAGGAAAAGCCGAAGTCTCCAGCGCAAGGAGAGAAAAAAAGCGGCCTGTCTTGAAAAGAATAAACACTCTTATGAGCAAATAATCCAAATCCTAGAAATGCAGGCGTTCACCGGTGAAAAAACGAGCGCTTGACGAGTGTCTGGCGCGCAAACAACTTTTCAATGCCTCCGAGAGCCGACGAATGAAGCATCTCAAAGCTCTTGCTTGGCGTGATCTCATGTATTTTTTTATCGCTAATCTCGACACTCTGTCCGTCCCCAAATCTTAATCCACTCGTAAAATCGGCAACATTTTCAATCAACCGAACTCGACTTTTATAGGCAATAATTCTTTCAAAAGAAGGGTAGCAGCAGCAGTGCGAGCTAAAGAAAAGCCTGCACTCCTGTAAGACAAGGTCTCACGCATGCGCGCCTCCTGTACGCGCGCACACACACACACACACACACACATATATATATATATGCAAGCCAAAGAGTGTTCCGAAAACCGGTTTCGGTAGATCGCTTTTATAGGACGGGCTTTTTTCGGCTGCAATTACAATTCCAAGAATTTATCTTCATTTACATCATAAAAGCGCGCGCAATAAAACAATCCTCACGCCAGTTATACACTGCACGCGCCATCCACGGACGAACCAACTTATACTCTCTCTCTTTCTTTCTCTCTCTTTCTCTTTCTCTCTTTCTCTCTCGAAGTATAAGGTATACATACACGTTCGCCACAAGACAATGGGCTCCTCAAACTTTTTCCTTCGCCAGTGTAGTCCTGCAGAGCGAGAACTGAAAGTGGCGATTCGTAAATTTTTTCCCAATGATTTGTAGAAATCCCGCGAGCGCGTTATATTAGGCCCAGGGGCATAAAACTGCCACGGTATATGCTAAGCAGCCGTTAAAAAGCGCGAATATGCGTTCACAATCTCTCGATTCTCCAATATCTCGAATCGACTTTTATTAGCGTCATTTCCGGGACGCATTATCAACCTTCATTAACCCTCTCTCTCTCTCTCTCTCTCTCTCTCTCTCTCTCAGTTCGCTCTTTCTCTCAACTGCACACGTGCGTATAGTACGCGCGAACGAAGAGTTGCGCAATCGAGGAAATCGACGACGACGCGGCATATGAGCTGAGCTTTTCCCTTTCGACTTGCCCATAGGCGCTCGGCAAGTTGTAATAGTCGCCGTCACCGCCGCCGCCGTCGCCCGGTTCTGCATAGATCAACGGCTACAGAAGCGATTGCGATTTTAATGAATGGAAGGGCCTGCCTCCATCGGTCGTAATCTTCGTTAATGGATGCCGAGGGAAAAGCTCTATTAGGGATTACGTGCTATGCGTGTGTGTGCGCGCGCGCGCGGCCCGGCCGACGAGGGATTGCGAGCGCAGACTGCGGGCGCCGTCATATTTCATTCCGAACCGCGTCTTCGTTAGTATACGCCTCGCTGCTGCTGCTGCTGCTGCTGTTACTTAGTTTTTTAGAAATTTATCTGCTACGATCGATGCGCTTGAAAAGATGTGCAGGTTCGATTTGCTTCGAAGATGCGCGTGATTTTATAGTTTTTTATGGTTTTATAATTTCGATAAAAGGTATCTTAACGCGATCGAGAGGAAAACCGAATTAGGAGTTTATGAATGCAGTGCTGATATTTTCACGACGAGGAGGTTTCGTGATGTGAATAAATTGCCGAACCCAAAATGAAAGCTTTGTTCCAAATTATGCTGAGAAAAAAAATTAGTGGATTTAAAACTATTTATAATGAACAGTGAATGTTGATTTTTATACTGCGAAATGATTGTATAGCTCCGTTTGTTGATGAGTCATTTACTTTAATACTTGATGAGAACTTGTTTTACTTTTTTTTATTGAAGCCTACTCCTTTAACTACTTAATAAAATATTGACATAAAATGATAACGGATATATGCATTGAAGATAGTGCAGTTGATAATTATTTATAATGCGTACGGAATTTTCGCTCCAGGATGTTATGCCAATACGTGATTCAATAATTATATATACAATAACAGGCGATTTTGCACTATGAATCAAATATTTCCGAATAATCAAGTAAGATGAGTAATGAATAGAAGAATTTTAAAATTGATCGTTTGTTAAGTACTGTTTAAATAATTGTTTCAAATATGCCGGATTTTGTAGCCAGTATTGTCAGTTATGATTCTTATTTTATTCTATTTTTTTTTATCATATCTCAAAAATCAGAATGTTGTTTTAGTGAAATTTCAAGTTAAATTGAAGACTTCAATATTTATTTTATATGTATATTAAATGTTTAGATTATTGTGCTTATAATTTATTTTCCCAGTACCTTTTTTCCATAAATTTCGTTTTAGATCAATCTTATATTGATAAATTATTTAGGTCTTATAGCATAAAATATATTTGTCTTTTTAGTCAGTAATATAATTAAAGTACACCAAATCTTAATCTTATTTTAAGCTTTATTGAAATATAATTTATGCCCATAAATCTGAATAAATTGTAATGAAATTCTAGATCTCTTTTAAATATAAAATTATGTTCGTTGGAACATTATCGTGTGAAATGAATATATAATATGTTATAACTTATATCTATATATTTTCATACATTATTTTTTATCGGTGTCAAATTATAATATCGTACAACTATTATAAATTACAGTTCAAATAAAGTCTCTTGAAATAAGAAATATATACAGCTATAATTTTTATACAATAATGGAATATTACACTGTTGAATGTGAAATAAAGTAGTAGATTTATTTTCCTATGCACGCAGGCAGTTAACACTACTTCTTATCTAAGTTTAAACTCTACCCGAAAAGATCTAATGAACCGGAAGGAAATGAAAAGTAGATTCCTCCGTAGGAAGTCTTTATCAGATAACGACTCAAATAAGTGCACTCTTTCATTTCTTTTCTGTCCCACGTATTACAGTTCGTCTAAACCGAGTCATGGTCAGATTTTTACTCGCGTGCGCATATTTTTCGATCTCTCGACTTGTATATCTCCTGCATATCTGCAAAATCATGCGTCCAGTTCATATTTTCTGCTCCAGCTTTGTATTCCGCTTTCTCTGAAAAAAAAGAGAAGGAAAAATAATGTACGATGGCACGGGAGCTTTTTATTAGACGCCCTAGCACGCTATTGACGTTTGCACTTTATTGAATGGACTTTTTCTCGAGGCCTTTGCACTGACATTATTGTGCCCGAGCGCGCGCCTGCGCTTTAATTTCGCGCTGAGTTATAGGAGGAACTAATATTAGAAGCTCGCAGACAAGTAACTCGTGAAATCACTGGTACTCTGCTTCAATACTGCTTTACTTTTTTGTTTGCTACTGCACATAAATATTAATGCAATTAAATAGATTATTAGTAGGTTTATTTACAAAGCTGTGAATTTTAACTTTAATTTATATTCGCACTGTTGGGCAAATTAAAGAAAAAAGGTTTCAACTGTTTAACTAAAGTTTATTCGATGGGTTGCTATTGAGATTAGTTTTATTATTTAGTTTCAGAAAAGAATATTTAGTTTTATTTACATTAGTAACTTAGAGATTTAATTCTCTAATTTATCAGTTAGCTGTAGAATTTCTTCTATTCTTTTACATAATTTTATTAATGTATGAATTATTGTTAGATAGATCTTTTCTGGTCTTTCATGTCAGGGAAAGTTGAAGAAAAATAATAGCTACATAATAAATCTGTATCGGTAGTTTCATTCAATCTCTAGCACTGATAAAATACTCGCATCGAGAATTCAAGAATAGTTGAGCTATACTAAAATTAATTCTTAAAACTTTTATTTGGAATATTGAAGAAATTCAATCTAATAAAAAAACAACTGCTTACGTTAAATGTTATAAACCTTGTTTGCTGAAAATCAAAGAGCATTGACAAATGTAAAAAATGTAATTTCTGCACTGAACAAATATAAAAATATAAACTAGAATTAAAAATAGAGGTTACAAATAAACGATGACTATTTGCAATTTCTTCTTTCATTTTTATTTTCGACCGACTGGCTTGTACGGCACATTAACCGTCAATGTTTTATTTTGTCCGTGGGATGAAGTGTGACGCATTACTCTTTAAACACGACGACTTAATAATTGCGTCGTTAGTTGCGATTGAAAAGACATGCCTTTTGAGAGAAAGAATTTCTTTTCTCAGTACAGTATTTTATAATGATGCAATGTTCAATATCTTCGATTTAGAACTATCTATCTTGCGCTTACCAATGCTCGAGAATATAAAAGTTTTTCAGCTTCACCTTTCGACATCAAATAAAAAAAAAGATCATGCGAAACTCCAGGTTTAAAATTGAAGGTCTTGAACGCTGCTGCACATTGCGACGTTGCCATTTACAATTATATACAAGTCCTGTGCGATTCGGTTACCTGCAACATGATCTACACTAACACACGTATTTTTACGTTGAAGCTTTGAACAATTTTTCCAAGTATTAGTTTTTGTATGAAACTTATTTTGTATAATTATTCGTTTCTGGGACACAACCAATATATAAATTTACTAATAATTGAAATAATTTTCTGTAAGAATTAGACATGACCTAAGTTCTTCTTAAGATGCACATCGTGTGCTCAAGTATTTTCTAATACTAATAAGTACGGTATTGCAGTTTCAACATTCATGAGTCTATTAATTCAAAGTTATAGGCAGTGGAAACCCCGTTCTATTTTGTCATCAAAATTCGAAAATAAAAAACGTGTATGATTTTGCTGTGAATTATTTTCTAGATGAGTTTAACTTCTATATATGGTTCGGTGCACAGGAATTTTTCATTTTCTTGTAAAATAAAGTGTTACTTTGTGATGGGTTTCCGATTTAAGGTATAAAACGCGTAGATAGTTGACAGACATATGCAGTTAATTAAGATATTTCAATACTACAATATTATTAGTTGACTCGCAGTTGCATGTCACTGAAGATATTACTTTCTAAAGAAAGTGAACGTTTTTGTTACTGTTCACCAACTATAGTTCACTAATTAATTTCACTAAGTATTTTATTTATTAATTAAAAAATTACTGCACACAATGTAATTTCACTTTTTGTATCTATGCATGCATAAAATTTAACGACATTTGTGAAATTATTTATAAAACAAGAAATATATAATTTTCTAATGATGTTAATTTTATAAACTCTTTCAGAATAATTTAATGTAAATTTTTAACTATAAGGAACTTTATTTTTGAAACGCTTTACAAAAAATACTTGATCCACATTTACATTAAAAAAATTTATTATTAGTAAGCATATTTTTCTCATTTAGAATACTTTTTTTACTGTATAAGGTTAGGAATGGATTTATTACACGACTAAAATAAAAATCAAGATAGATTTAAAATTACTTTTTAATTGCCAACTTCGTACGATGTACCTTCTTTTTTCATAGATATTGATGAATTCGAATTTTCCTTTCACTTCGTGCAACGTATATATACGATAATCAACTTATAGTACAATCGAATAATGATGTAACAAGCATAAATAATTTTGATTTTAATTAGAAAAAAAATTTGAATTATGCATAATTTCAATGCGAAAGATTCAATTCAATTTGACCGATTAGAAAAAAGAAAATATGCATTATATATTACGAGGCCAGCGTTCGAAGACATTAGTTTGCTTGGTATAGGATGTGATACTTTTAAATAAAATCCACATCGATACGCATTGATACGATTTTTATCGGTCGTACATTATCAGATGGCTTTTAACGTCCTCGTGCTCCGGCTATCCGACAAATATTTCTCGGTGCTTATATGCCGAAGTCGTCAAAACAGAATACTCAGCGTTTTTACACTGTCGCGGATCGCCTTCATCGCCGCCGTTGCGGCAAGGTGCATTCGCACAAGTACACGATATTTGCCGTATCTCGCGATCAACGCGCGACGACCGATTACGATTATATTTTGCATGATTTATTATATAGCAAATCAGACTATTGTGCTCGATTCATTTCTGCGGCACCTGTGAGAATTTCCAATATTCTTGTAACCTTGGAACCACTTGGATTAGCTCATGTTTTTTTCAGTTTCCAATAGTTTTGTTTAAGTATTTATTGGGTGGGAAGATTTCTACTTAAACAATGTGTGAAAATATACATTATCAAATAATTTTTGTGCAATAATACTATCATCAAATGCAGTTATGAAACTTATTAAATAGTGTTTTTTTGCCAGAAAAAAGCTCAATGTTTTCGAAACATGTATAGACAATTTTATGCGTGTACTAATTGCACAAAAAAAGTTATTTTTCTCAGCCGAGTTTTTTTTTTCAATAACCTCACCGCGGGTCGTCATTACGAGCGTCGCCACATTTTTATCCTTTAAAAAAGGCAAAATGCCATTTGAATTTTAAATAATAACCGCTGAGTGCATCGCCGAGTAAAATAACAGTGGCGTCGGAAAAGATAACAGTACGTCAAAGCGCGGCGCTTATTTAAATAATTTCGTGCGCACCGATAGAATGGTTCCCGCGTCGCTGGTGGACGCAGTAAAAAAAGAGCAGAGGAAAAAAGTAAAAGGAGAACAATGTATTTGTGTGTGGGTTTGACTAGCATACGGTATATATACATATATATGCAGTAAGAAATAGGAGGAAATAAGAGAATCCGAGATAAGGGGTGGGAGAAGTGACTGCATTAAATTACAGAAATCTTGTATAACGCAATGGACGATTGTTATCGCGAGTAGTAAATCGCCCGAACGGTGTATCAACTATGCGCGCTTTCGTTGCGGGGCCAAATTCACATACAAATGGAACTAGTATGGTAAGCGCGCTAGTATATATAGCAAAAGGATCGTCCGGCATGCAGCGTTCCTTCCTTCGCCAGTTCGCCGACGCTTCTCCTCGCCGCGGCTATAAATAAACCGAACCGGTCTTTCCTTTTTTTTTTATAATTTTGCCGATAACTTTCGTCATAATTCGATTGGCTGTCGCTACCGTATAACCGCGACGAGTACGCCGGAACACAGTTCCCCCCGCTCCTCGTCGAAGCAAAACAGCGATTACACTCACCATGTGTACAAGCACACATGTACATACGTGCAGCGTGTGTATTTAGTATTATAAGTCGTTCGCCAACGTCACGGAGCGCCGTAACTGATTTGTTTTTCCCCTTGTTTCAGGCCTGGCCCGTGTGACCTGCAGGACCCGTTGTGGGTCAAAATGAGCGCAATCACTGGTAATATCACCAAGAAGAGAAAGAAATCAGATGCCAAGCCACAGTCGCAAGTGTGAGTATATCGACTATCTCCTCTATGTGCAATAGATATTTATCGATCCTACATTCCGCAGTCGTCGATTTCATTGGAATTTTCACTCCGAGACCAATACACACACTGCGCATATATATTATATACAGCCACATTGCCACGTAAGTGGGATATATTCGATGGAATCGATCTTTTTTTTGTTGCATATTTAAATAAAATTCACTTTCTTATTTGCTCCGCTGGAAGCTCGCATTGACGGAATAACATACATATATATATGCAACTCACGAAATTACGATGAAATTGGTAGATTTCGTTTGGCCTTTGGAGAAAAATAATTAAAATAATGCAAATCGACGCGCGCGCGTGCGTTTGCAATTGCATTTGGAATACATGTATTGGTATCTCTCGATCTCTCCTTGCTATATTGCATGAATCTTCAAAAGGCCCCGATGTGTGCGTAGATAGGAGGCCTACACTTGATTTACAAGCAATGGGTCTCGCTAATGGCTATCAAGTATCGTTTGGAAATTATATGCCTCCATGAATTTCATATTACTTCGATTAAAAAGTAATTGTTTTCGGAAAAAATGCTAATTAGTCAGATTAATTTGCATAATTAAGATTGTCTTACATCGATATGCACAAAGGATTAAATATGTTTTCTACAAATGTTCTTCGGTTCTACGTGATTGTGCCTATTCAATTTACATTTGGTTTTATAAACTTACGATCTATATTTTATGCTTCGTTTCTACGTCTTTTTTCCCCACTGTACGGTTTTTATTTTAATTTCATTTGCATTCATTTATATAATGAAGCCACACGTACGCGGAACGAACAAAGTATTTTAAAAGATTCACTTTCTCGGAGTAGTAAATTTTATAAATACCATCTTGTGAATCTGCGTTAAACAAAATGAAATATTCATTAATTTCATTCAATAAAAATAAGAAGGTCTTCGCGAAACTCATTAAAAGTTTTCCACGAGTAAAATATGAATGCGAAAGCAGTAGCCAGTTTGGAATTATCAGAGTGGAAGCAAATTTTCCCGACATCCAGCTTTAGCTTTTTTTAACTTTGCCAAGTCCTTTTGCACTTCGAAGTAATTATTAAATGCTCTTAAACGCATCTCTTACTTTTTACGTGTAATTCGATATGAACAATTCACGTGAGTGACACTGAAGGAAATTAAAAAATCATTTTTAAACGTCGTTTACTCGCTGCCAGACATTGGCTTTTAAAATAATTTGTAGGTAAAACATTTCATTGCTAGCCAGTGGGAAGTTTATTAAATTATAAAATAAAGTATGCTTAATAAAGGGCCACCTTTTAGTGCTACATCGTCAAGTAGTTCGGAGTAATGAACACTTTATCTAACTTTTTACAGCATCATTTTGGAAGATTCAGTGGAATAAATTTTTGGATCTTCATAATCATATTACAAAATTATTTGGTCGATCTTTTTATTATAAAATTATTTGAAAGTAAAGTTAAATATGATTGTGCATTCAGATCTAAAGAGAAGACTTATTTCTTTGATTAATATTAACATTGCTATCACTACGTAACGAATGTTTGTTAATATGACAATTACTCTGTATGCACTTGAATATCTTACGTTCCTCGTATAATTACTCTTAGATAACTTGAGAGAAACGCGTGATTAATATCGGGCATTAAATCGCGCTGAGTGATATATGTCAGTCATTTCGAGGGAAGTACTTGTTTTGAAAAAGTAAAAATTTCATTCTGAAATTGTTTTCTAGATGATATACCTTTCAACTGAACTTTAGTTACGCAAACTAATTCCAAGCTATCCATATATTTACATTATTTACGTTATCTAATATTCTTACTACATATACGTGAAATAATTAACCGTGAATTTTCATTGATTGTGATGCATGAAATTACATTTAGTCTATAATGTCTAATGCCATTTTTGCAATTTAAATTGCCTCTATATTTTTTATATGAGCTAAAACTTTTGCCTCTAAGCTTTTATATGGATTTGGTCGTTTAAAGAGTTCAGTATTAATTACGTACTTCCTGTATCTTCGCGTTGATAGAAACAAAAAACTATTTTTTCCTAACTTAAAGTGCCATCATGTTTTTGTGGTCTATGTGAGGTCAACGTCGAACGATTTCCCAGAACTTTTTCCACCACATGCTTACTTCCGCGGTGCCAACCACAATCGCGTCTTTTATCATTTTCACCGCTGAACTAATCCTAGATACGGAATTGTACGTATATTTTTTTCGGCAAACGTGACCAAGAGTGAGTATCTTGTAGTCGCGTGGAAATTCTTTCTGTGTGAATTATGTTGGCTTTCGTAATACTCGATACGTTTAAGACGTTATTAAATAGTGTTGCAATTTTTGTTTGAGAAAAGCTTATCACTGTGCACAAAATCAACATATATAAAAAATTGTTTACCGAGTGAATTGCAAATCGAAGGAAAATGCTAAAACATAAATCGAAGACATTATTTAACGTCTTAGTCTTCATTAAATCTTGGTTTATTGAACGCTGTTAAATTTTCTTACATTATATATATCATCCATTAACATAAATTCGATTCCTTTGACATTTCAAAATGTTTAGCTCTACAATAGCATATCTGTTTTATTTAATTATGCTTATTTGTTTTTTCGTGTTTATTGAAAATTTATGTCAATTACATCGTCATAAATGAGACTAACATATTGTCGATTAAGAATCAATTATTAAAGATCAAGCCTGATATACGTTTATGTGATAAAATTGTAAGTAGGTTACGTTTACCTGTCTAAAATAAGGCTTTATTATTTAATCCCGATATTGGATAATAATCAGTTTTATTTTCAGTAGTTTAACATCAGCTTATATATTAATGAAACAGTAGAAGGGTGGAACACAAGTAGTTTGTAATCTCAAATCGCATAAAAAATTTTATAACTCTAAATTCATGGAATTCAATTTGATTGTAAATATGAAATTGAAGTTTTCTTTTTATTAATTTTGTGCCAAATGAAACCCATATACGGGATGAAAGTTCTAGCATCATTATTTTTATGACATTGTTCATAGAGAAGAGCAGTAAAAAATGATTAATAGTGTAATTAATTTGATATGTATTAAGAATGAAAATTTTGATTAAAATTAAATGCATAAATATATATGACGCGACATGTTTCGTAAAGAAAATAGAAAATTTATCAGGTATTAAATAGCGTAATTTTTGCCATCACTTTCTGAATCTGAGCAAGTAAAAAGAGTAAGCCTGCCTAATTGATTCAAATCAACTATCACTCGATTAGTATAATAAAAAGCAAAGGGATCAGACATTTTCCGACCGCGACGAGTTTATACTCAATAATCACCATCGCGAGACTTTGTTAAATCGAAAAGAAAAAAAATCCGTAAGCTTCCAGTAAACTTAGGCTCGACGTACCTGCGTTCAGTTATAAATCTCGCCACTAAATAACAAAATCGCCGCCAAAACCACCTTCGTTTGCGCGCGGCGAGTTAAAAAGCAAAACGGTCTCGCACGCCGCTGTCGTCATCGAAAGTGAGTCTCGGCAGAGTCTCATGCAGCCCGAGACATTTTCGCGCATACACAGAGAGAGAGAGAGAGAGAGAGAGAGAGAGAGAGAGAAAGAGTTGGGTACAGGGGCCGCAGAGTAAAGCAGAGCTTGTCGCGTTGCGCGCGCTCGCGTTATATACCGCACGTTATACGTATTTATTTTTGGCGAGCCGTCGCCCGTCGCATCGCGCGCCGCATTTCGCCGTCGCTCTTCACAGTTTGTCCCTCTCACTCT
>UELU01121367.1:39908-60737 GCA_900490025.1 Megastigmus dorsalis | reverse complement strand
CTATCTTGTCGAATCAAGCGATGACAATTTTAGATATAAGACTGTTTATTTAAAGTGCACATTTAGCACTTCTTTAGTAACCCTGGTAGAAAATTAGCAGAACCAGCTGGTCAATTTCTCAATTGTCGTGTCCAATTTCTCGCCAGTCGAAATGTAACTAAAACTTAGAGATGCCCAACCGGGAAACGGATAAGTGCAGTATAATACATTTATTGCGTTTACCCGCATTTATTACATTTATAACCTAATAATTAATTTCTAAGCCTATAGATTTCATACGACAATAATTGTTATACTTTTTTAAAAAGCAAAGATGTGCGCGCACATATAAAATGGAGGATCTCATCAAATACTTATGTATGATTCGTGTTAAGATCGCGCCTACTTGATAAAATTGGAATAATCACAGTTTATACGCGACCTTCATCTGAATCAAGTAAAATGATTATTTCTTCGCTATTTGAAATGAAACACCTTATTTCATAATATTAAAGAAATAAAATTCTTGGAAACATCGATTCTCTTCTTTGGGCCAAATATTATAGAGCACATTTAAATCAATTAATAGTTACTATTAAATTAATTGGTCAGCTGTTAGCATCTTCACGTGTACGTGTGCAAATTGATTTATCCTTAATAAATACCGCTTTATAAATCCTAGTATCCAAAAACACTTTTTAGCTTCTTGCTGTAGTTTATCAAACCAAATCGCATCGTTTTAACCAGAGTTTTTTTTACCTAGAATCGATCTAGAGCATAAATTAGCCATAATTCAAAATTACCGCGGTAAAATCTGAATAATAAGCCAACACATTTTTATATCATTTAAATTCAAACCTTCCGCTCTCGGACGAATAACTGCAAACTTTATTTTTTGCAGCTCAATTTACGTACATAAAAAAATTTGGTATTTCCATATATCCCTACATACATATCTAGCCACACAAAATCTGCGCAACCAAAAAAAAACATATCTCATAAACATCGCAGCAGCGCGTATCTCGCGTCTTTCAAATAAGACGAATAAACAAGAAAAAAAAAGGATCTGAGAATCTCGGCAACTCCGGGGAAGAATGCCTGATGTGTACGAGAGAGGGAGAGAGAGACCCGGAGTGAAGAAAAACTTTCGATTCCAACTCTTGCGCGCGTCGATTCCGTGCGTGCGTGCATCGTAAAGGAATATATAAAAAAAACCCACACACATGCACACACATTTAAGACACATAAAAAGGAGAGAGAGAGAGAGAGAGAGAAGAAAGGTCGGTCCCATCAAACCTCATCGGCCGTATAACCTGTCGCTTCGAGCCTTTTCCTCAGCTTTTCGCGTGGGAAAAAGGACGTGGCGCGCAGGTATATACACACAGACACACATACGCGCGCTCGCGTACGCAGGGCTCCCCCTTTTCGTTTCCTCTCCAACTGCAGACACACGTGTGGGCGAGCGAGGAGCACCGCGTTACACGCACTGCACGAAGCGCACGTTTGTATAGAAAACCGAGACTTGGAGGATACATGTATATATAAAGGGATGCATATATACATGCACTCACTGACTTCGTGATGTACTCATCGGCGCCGTCCATGCAAGTATTGCAGAGAGAGAGAGAGAGAGAGGGAAAAAAAAAGTATATAGCCCGCCGCAGCCCGAGATTAGGCGCTATATACCGAGAGAGTTGGAAAAATCTGAATCACGCGCGGCTGGACCTTCGTCGTTCTCCTGCTCACCACCTATTTAAGAAAGTGAAACGAATTCCAGCAGCTCTCGAATACAAATCCACTGTATAGCTGGTTCGCGTGCATTTTCGTCGGCGCGCGCGCGCGCGACCCACATTCTATTTTTGCGGCACGCTGCACACACGGAGCGCGCGCTCCTCACGCGAAATTACACGCTCTTTTATTGCCTTCGTTTAAATACGCTCGCGCGTTATTGCAACAAAACGGCGCGTGCGCGCGCGCTGCTTTTCACTGATATTGGACGAGATCTCCTCGACTCGTGCGGCAGGAACGGGAGAGAAACGCATAAAGTTCTGTTATTTTTAGAGCGGGGGACGCTCGGTGCAGTGGCGGTGCAGCAGAAGCCGCGGTTGTGGAAAAAGTATTTCGCCTGCGTGCACGGCAGATAGTAGGAACAATTACAAGCTGGTTGGTCGATACCGAAGCTAATGCGCATATCGATATAATCTCAACGAAAATATCGATATCTACACTCGATGTATCTTATCCGTCGATGCGCACTTTGTTGAAAGATCTTATATACTCTGAAAATAATCAAACAAAAATCAATTTCAAAGTCGGGCGTATATGCGGCACGTAACTGGCGCAAATTTCCTTTTCAAAGGCGCGGGAGAGTAAGGATCTCGAGTCGTTTGCGCGCTTCAGCTCCGTAGCACGCGATTCAACAATCCCGCAATAACGAAACCAAGTCACTGGCCGCGCGCGCACACACGCGCGCGCGAGACTGAGAGAGCAAGTATAAACGAGCCGACGGCGAAAAGAATGCAGAAGAAAAAAAAAAGAGAGACCGACTCTTGTGTATACGCTTACCTCGTGTGTGCCTGAACGCTGGCGGGCCCGACAAAAAGGAGGAAAAAAAAATTACTTATAAAGATCCCCTGCACTCGGTAAGAAAAGAAAAAAAAAACGGACGAAAGGGAGCGACCGCGTGTGTATATATATACATGTATATAAACGTTGGGGAGCCTTATAGCTCCGAGAGCTCATATACGTACGTCGACCTCACCGGCTTCCCCTTCAGGTGAATTCTCTCTCCCTTCTTCCCTCCCTATCTCTCTCGCTCTCTAGAGAAAATATACAAAAACGAGATTCAACCTCTGTCTCCCTCCTCTATCTATCCATCTCTCTCTTGCTCCTCTGTTCAGAGCCAAAACTAGATTCCAGTCGCGTTGTGTGCGTGTGTAGACATATATATATAGTTTTTTTTCCCCCTCGATGCTGTCGGCTCGGTCGCAATGCTCACGTATACAATGCATACTTGTTGCTCAGGTGGCGCGGCAGGTTCTTCGCTCTCCATTCATTCCAGCACCCCGGAGGGGCTCGACAAGCCGACCCGCTGCACTTGTCCGATTCACCTTTGGGCTCTTCCTCTTCTTCTTCTTGCTTCTTCCTTCTGGCTTTTTCTGTTTCGCCTTCGAGTGGCTCATGCGCTTCTTACCTGAAGCGAGAGTAAGCCGATGATGCTGTTCCTACTGTTGCAGCACCTTTGACTTGGAGATTCTCGCATGGCATGTATGGAGAGATTTGTGTGTAGGATAGAACTGGGGGGAGGGGGGATGTTTGTGATTGCGGGTGTGGGTGTATTGTTGGTACACCAGCTGCGACTGCTTGGATTTTATGCCTACGATGCGTTTGTTATTGTTTATTGAATTCTTTTGAAGTGCAAACTGTGGTCTGTAGCACTTGTACACCTGCTTAAATTGAGATGATGCACTATTGGCTTATTTTTTTGTCACCTATGTACTCTGAAGAATAGTGTGCTAATGTTAAATGTAGAAAAGCTTAACTTTGTTAAAATAATTTAGTTATTTATGTAATGATTTTAAATTAAGTTGTCAAAGTGAAATATACCTCTTGCTGTGCCATTCTTTACATAATTATAAGTATATAGGCTCGTCATCAATCGTTTTTGCCATTGAATTGAAAGAACAATTAACTATATTTTCGAAAGTTCGCTATATTAACTTTATACAGATTGAAAATATAATTCATTTGTAGAATAACCTAAAAACATAACATTTTTCCGCGCGCCACCTGTTTACAAAAGCGGCAGTCACTCTCTGTAACTTTAACAACCAGTCCACAATTCCGCGTCGATCCTGTATCACACCCAAAAGATCTTATCGCGCGTTAATAGAGAAAACACGTACCATCGGCAAATCGATCCCTTGCCTTTTTTTTTCTTCTGAACTCATTCAACATGATAGCCGCGCGTGGGTTGTTGTATCGCGTATTGCTAAAACATCCCGTAATATATACAGTTCGTGAAGGGAATCAACATCCATCGAAGAGCTGATGTTCACCGCCGAAGTCTGTACATTTATATATATACTGTCTCATCTAATGGGATATCTGATCTTTACGAATTGAATGAGATAGAATAAGCGATTGGATGTTAACGATGCCAGGCGCATCGCTACCTCGGATAGAGAGTACCGTTGCCTATAAACGTAACGAAGCGAGCTCTAGTAGTCTGTCTTCGCCATGTACTCGCTAAGAGAATTTCAGACGAGGGCTTTATTTTCTTATTGAATTATTTATAGGTCGGAGTGAGAGGCTTTTGTTAGATTTTCGTTGAGAAGTGTAGCATTGGGTGGATAAATATTATATATAATATACGGAAATGAATTTTCCGGAAAGAACATTTAAATATATATCTTTTAAGTACCTTACGACATACAAGATGGGGACAAGTCTCGTTTAAGTAACGAAAATGAAGTCGTACAGTCGGTACGAGCTTATTATCCGTCTCAGATAATAAAAATCGGCACGCGCAACGTACATTTCACTCGTATAAGCCTTTCGTATACACGAGACTGACTGCGCATCCGCAAAACCGCAACACACCTGTTTCCGCGTGTGCAGTGCGACCATTACGTATGTCCGTATAAGCATACAATATGCAATATTGTCACGCGATCCTTCGTGAATATTTTGGGATTCGTAAGGCGCGAGATTTATTTCGAGTGGAAATGCACGCGGGAGAAGAGAAGAGATGAGAGCAAGAGAGCGAAAAAGATTTGAAGGGTTATTGGGAATGTGTAAGAGAGCGAGTGACTCACTGCGGGTGTAAAAATAAAACGAGGATGAAGTGAGCGAATGCGCGCGAATCTCTTCTTCGCGCGCACGGTGATCGTGGAAGGTTTATTCGTTATGCCGCGCCGCGGCGCGGTTTATTTTTATCGGGAATAAAATCTATTATTATTGCCAGTCGAAAGCCTTTGAATTTTTTCATAAATATGAAAGAGGATATATTTAATGTGCTAGAAGTTTTTGAAATATTAAGAAATAGTTGGAAAAAAACTTCTTGCGCGTGAATGATGAAGATTTCTGTAATTAAACAGAATTATACGAGATATTATTATATTATTTAAAAAAAAAATCCTGATTATTAACGCAATCGATGAAAAGAATTACTACAATCAGATGACTATTGCTGCTTATCTTTCTGCTGAATTTTCTCACATCGCTAAAAATCTGTACAATGAATCAACATCCGCGTGGCATCCTCAAATCAAATTATCGAATCAATCACAGAGATCCACCGCGCCGCAATGCTATCAGAAATTTCCCGCCTAACGGAATACCCGCTGCGAACGAGACAGACACACTCGCACACATTAACACATATATATATACATTTTCACAACGCCATATTACAGTGATGAATCTGAAATTTCCATTTGCCAGCAGAAGCAGCAGGCGGTGTGTGTGTGTGTGTGTGTGTGTGTGTGTATAAATAGTCCGCTCATACTTTGTCGTCTTGCGGTTGTGGCGAGGATTCGAGTCACGTCTATTAGCCTCTTTACGCATCCGTTATAAACTCGCGAGCAAAAGAGAGAGAGAGAGAGAGAGATAGCTTTTATATTATATACATTTTATCGGAGCGATCAGTGAAACTTTTGAGTTGCCAGAAATCGGCCGGTTGTGTACACACTGCTTATATATTATGAATTAAAGATCGCATGTTACAGTTGTGCCGTGTAGCATATGCTTAACGCGACGACTACGCGAGTGTGAAAAATCGTGCGCGACTGGATTGTTACAGCGCGGAGGATATTATGTGTGTGTACAGCGTTACGAGCTCGGGCCGTGAAATCATCGACGGTTTTCGCGCGCCCGGCGGTGGCGGCGGTCTTTTTTTCTATCCAGCTGACTCAGCATCGACTCGCATTGCATAGCGAAATGGGATCTTTTCCTTTATCGCGCATTATTGAATTTTATATATTCTTTTTAGAATTAGGTATTTCTCGCAAGCGGACGAAATTGCCAGCTTTGGATAAAGCAAATTTTAATTCTCACGTATGTATATAAACGTTAAGCTGAGCTGCAATGATATCATTTTTTAATATAAATATATATTAGCACAAAGTTTTTGCATTAAAATGGAATAGATAATATTCAATTAAACCCTTACAACATATAGTAGTTAGAGGCATATAATCAACATACCTATACAAAACTCATGCGGTCAGCTCGCGAAAAAACCTTCTATATATTAATCTGTATAAAAAAGAAAAGTGTCAGACTCGATCTCTCGTTTGCTCTCGGCTAGCGTAATAATTTATAATATTACAACGGTTGGAAACGTTCGACGGCTGTTTCCTATACATAATATAGGCACAGCATTGCACCACACACACTTAGAGAACCGTCGCACACACGCATAGGCTGCAAAATAAATTTTCAAACTGAAGCAGACACACACATACACGCATGTATATATAAGGTGGCACAGGCGCGTTTCCTCTATAAAGCTGCTTATTTATCGGCTGCGATAACTTTCGAAAATTCCTGTCGCGCGCGACTCTCGACCAACAGGTATATACACATACGCGCGGCGTACGTGTATGCATTGAAAGAGCTGTATAGGTGTGCAAAAATCAAACGACGAAAATATGCCACTCGCCGGCATTCTCTTTGCTCTCCGCGATGCCCGCGATGCCGGCAGTTGCTGATCCCGAGGGCAAGACCGATTCCTCTTGAAACATCGACTTTTCTCTTTCTTTCGTGCTTTCTACCAACTATCGTACACGTGATTTTCAATTTTCTTTCTCGAGGCCACGACCTACAAGTTCTTTTTCATTTTTTTTAATCGTGCGTGGATTTTCAGGTTATTTGGAAAGTGCGTGGCTCGAAAAAAGTACGCTGGAATTCGATTATTCGAAATGATTCCTTTGTTGCTTTGCTCAAAACGATAATGACAGTCCAAAACTGATCTATACGCAATCAAAGATATTAACTGAAATTATTTCTAATCATAGCTTCAGTATCCATAATTGTCAGTCTCTAAAGCAAACCTTTTTCCTACTTCCTGTTGTTAATCTACTTTATTCTACGGCGCAAAAAAAAACCAACAAGATCACTCTCTCGAATCTTATCATTAAGACATTAATCGCTCAACTAAGCTTAGTGACCCAAATTCTAATTTATTCCTTACTGCTGCTGCAGCTGAGCTGAGGCTGAGGCTGTTGCTGCTGCTGCTGCTCGTCACTGTGCTATAAGCAGTTTATCTCGCTAATTAGTCATTGCCAAACAGTATGGACCGAGATAAGAGAGTACAGTAGTCTAACAACACTTCGCGTTCTCATCTTTATAGGAATAATATATGAGAAACTGTGTTTAATACATCCAAACCATCATTTGCTATCGGACTTTTGTAAATCTTTGAAATGTAGCCTGGAATTTTCTGCAAATAGTCAAACCGAGTGGAAAGTCCACACATAATATTCGCTATGCGCATTTACACACAAACAACAATAAGGTTATGTATCGTGGTGTACTTATACGTGCGTGTGGCTATGATAGTTCCCAGAGAGCCCAGAGGGCGCGGACTAACTTCTTGTACACGACAATACAACTTTATTCAATTATTTATGGTTGCAATATAAAATACATTTTTTCATGTATTATCTTACGACAAGCTATATAATATAACCGATGTTTTGTATCCTGCATATACATTAAACTACAGCTTTTTGAACAAGCTTTCTATTAAAACAAATCCAGCCGTTCTAGTAATCACTCTTAACTACTTTTAACAGTTTTAACAGAATGCACATATATATGTCAATTTGAAGTTGTAACGGTATTAAATGGAAGTAGTATTCCAAATGAATATGTAATTCATGGATACGACAGATACCTAAGGATTTGTATACCTAAAGGTTGTGTAAGGTTACGAGTGTGTGTTTGAATATTATCGTTTAGCCGTACAGCGTTGCCAAATACACTAAAAAGTTTCCTTTCGGAACGTAAGTACGTAAGAAGTACGGAAGTTTTGCATAGGTAGATCCCAACCTCCTAAGCAGTGTATATAGGATACAACTTATCTGTTGTAAAGAGTCATTTGTACAATAATCCAAATAATCACAGTATTGATTATATATTATAATAAAATACTAGCTGTTTATGTTATACTTTTATTTCGTACTTAATGTGTTACCGCCAACTCCACTCTGTCTCTGTCTTTCTCATTTGTCGATCTTGTGCCGCAGCACGTTCTATATACATTTCATCTCGGCAAAAGGAAATGGTCTATCTCGATGTCGAGGCGTTGCCTAGCCTCACGTTTTCCCCACAATCTCTTTCTCTTTCTCTTACAGCCGCCGCGAGCGTCGGCGTCATTGAAAACTATTCGAGTGCTATGGTTATTTCCGCTTGCGGATTTCCAATAGTTATCCAGCGCAGCGTAGTATACGTTATATCCTCTCGAAAATTTCTCGTGAGCCTTTGCTGCTGCTGCTGTTAGTGCTGCCTTGGTGGAGCTGGAATTCCTGGGCTGCAGTATGCGGTGTATATATCTATGAGATGTAGACTGGATTCGATGTTGGGGTTGATGACACTTCAGTCTCTTTTCTTTGGATCGGAACAGGACTTGGGAAGTACTTTGATAATAATCCAATCGATTAGGTTGGTTCTAATTGTTAATTCGCATTTATAAACACTATCACAAAGAACTTGTTACAAAATATTGGTTCCAAATGATAATTCAATTGGCGTTACACTGATTCGTCAGGAACCACTATTCCCTCGTGTGATAAATGATTTTTCGATAAAACTTGAGAGCCCACCTTTATTATTATCATCGCGAGGCATAACGGGGAACAGTTGCATGAGGGGAACCAAGAGAAACTGACGACGAGACGATAAGAGTCATCATTTAATTTTCTCTCTCTCTCTCTCTCTCTCTCTCTCTCTCCCTCGGTATTCGTTTCGCCGCGGCACTCGGTCTGCATGACATCAGCTGACTGAAGCCTGCCTTGCCCCCCTCTCTCTCTCTCTGTCTCTGCTCGAAAACACGCGTAACTGGTCTTTCTCTCTACGTATGTCCGCCTCTAATGAGCGACTCTGCGGCCCATACACGAGCCTCGAGAGAGCGATTTCTGCCTACATACGTCGAGTGAAGAATGAAATTGTGGAATTATTGAATATTATGTCTACTCGATGAAAGACATTATAGAGAGACCAAAGTGTCAAACGCTTTTTTTGTGTGTCTGCGATTTGTGGGAATTTAATGTAGCCTTCATTAGCTTTCAAAATTAATCCTTAAATATTTATGAAAGATCTTATTGATAATAGTACCAATATAGATGTATATTAGGTTAATATATGAATTCATTTTAATTCTTTCATGTAACATTTGAGTGTAAAAGCTAATCATGAAATTTTATTGTATGTTCTAGGTGAGTTACACAAACTATCACATAGCTGCTATAGTCATCGACAAGTAAGTCTGGTTAAATTTTCAACGCTATTGAAAATCTAACTTACCCAGTACTAAAAATCCATCAATTCAAATTTGATTAAAACATATATAAGAAGCGCCATGTGAAAAGATTAAGAGTAAGCTTGTGCTCGCCCGTCGTTGAAAACAAAAAGGTAGCAGGCCACGCAAGTGTAAACGAGGCGTGAAGAATGCGTACTGATGGCTTCGGCTACTTTTTTCGTAATTGCATGAAGCTATACGGGCATATGATCAATTCATCAATTTGGCGCTCCGTCTCACCGTCACAACGCTTACGTAAACCTGACGATTTTTTTTTATATTCATGAGATCTGAGAATCGACAGCTTATATGGGCTTAATCAACTTTTCCTCTTTTAAATGTTCCACCTCTTAACATACCGAAAACTTTTTTATCAACTTATTTAATGAATCAGCAAAAAGTTTTTAATCGATTGTTGTTTGGTTCTCGTGCAAACCTAATAATTATTGCGAATCTGGTTAGTTCGAGTTTTAGTTAGAATTAAGTCTGTTAAGCACATATTACGGGATACGATTACGTGTGCAGCGACTTTTTCGTTTAATTTCCTCTTCTACATAATGACATCGTTGCACTCTGTTTTGGCTTATCGTCCGGACGAAAATAAATCAAAGCCACTTTGTAGTGTGTGTGTGTGTGAGAGTGCACCGATAAACCCGCAAAACGAAGCCACGGGCTTGAACTTTTTTCAGAATGCAATGCCTCGAGTAATCACAAAACTGATTGGTGTTTCGGGTATAAGTTTAAATTGTTATATTTTAAAAGATTGTATCTTCCAGTTTCTGCAACTACCCTAATTTCTAAATTCAATTTACATTATACTATGCTGTTATAATTTGATTGAAACAATTACATTCATAATCATTTTAAAATAATTCTAATAAGATTATTTTCTTCTACGTTCGAATATACTTGTCCCCTATAACTGTACACGTCAATATACTCGAAAAGAAGATCTTGGAATTTGTGGGCAAAGACTTCTTTACCTCTCCTTACGATTCTTAGACTCGGTTTCTTCCTCGTTATGAAAACACGCACGTGACTTGAACGAGCAAGAAACGTAATTTTGCCCCTGCCGCGTACGCCGAGGGCACTTGAACACACATAAAGGGCATAGCGTTATACAAAGTACATAAAAAATATTCATTTAATCCTTATGATATTTTTAACATGTAACGCACTTCGAATTTGCTATCTAGTATAATTTTGCATGAATAAGTAGTTAAAAATGTAATAAAAAAGTTTTTTATTTGGTCAGTGCCCCGACTCCTCAATTCAAAGATATATGCTACATCAAAATTATTAGAAATTTTTTTTTAAAGTAGGTTTTGATGATGAGCTACTGAAAAAAATATGCTTTATTCCTAACCTAAAAGTGCATCATCATGAATTTTTTGAGGACGTAAGTGACATGGAACTTAAAAAAAATCTAAAATTCACCATTTTTGAACGTGTTTAATGAATGAAATTCAAGACAAGGCCATAATTGCATATGCTTATCCTACTTTTTATACGTATACGATGGTACTGAACTAAATCGTCCATATTCTCATACAATCTTCAGTCTTGACTTAAACAAAAAAAAAAACTCGATATACCTTACACGTATGATGGGGAATTATTAAGCTGTATCGATATACTTTTTCGACCGTGCAGTCGTCTAATACTTAAGAACTTTACAACCTAATTATGACCCAGCTGTGAAATTAAAAATCACTTAAGCTTGTGACCGTGCGATTAAGCATTTATTTTTATTCGAACGCGGCAAGTCTGATGAATGGAAATTTAATTGCGCGCGAATGCGCACGAGAAGAGAAGCCGTAATCGTCGCTTCGAAACTTGGCACGGCGGCTTATACCTTCGCTCAAGTCTTCATTCATGGATTTTAGGCCTTGTACAATACAACGAGTACACATTCGCTCATTTTGCTGGGGCAATTTTCTCATATAAACAAATCAAACTACATCTCTCGTGTTTGAAAACTTGAAATGATCACGGGTATAGGCTATAGGTCGAAGAATGATCGACGCGATTATTATATACTCGTCGCTGACGAAACGGTATAGGCTATAATGGCACGAGGGCTTGTAAAAGTGAAATTGCGCCTGAGTTACGAGATCATTTCATAAATTTTAGCGACAAGTTGGCACTATAAAAAACAACGAAAATAGAAACGCGCGACAGCGACGGTGGCAAGGTCCCGTATGGCACACGCTTCATACCCGCGCTAAGCCTCGATAATTCATTCTGCTGCCCTCTCTCTCTCTCACTCTCTCTCGAGTGTGCAGTTTTGAATAATGTTCGCGCATTAGCGGCGGCTACACTTTATGAACAACAGCAGTGGCTTAAATTGCTGTGGTGCAAAAAAGTGTAACAATAATAAATTCTTTACCCGAGCTTTTCCGTATCGTGTTACCGGTCGTGTTTAGCTGAATTACTTTTAATTGTCTGTTTCTTTTCGTGTTCGACAAGACTGCGTATATCGCATTGATAAGGGCTATAATTCCATTTTAAAAAGTGCGTTTGAATTCATATCGCCGTAATCGTTTGTTTCGTTGATTGTAACGGTCTTATTCCGTAATAGGATTTGTTGCAGCTTCATTTGCGTATCTACACGACTATTGACATTGCTCCAATAACGAGCACCATCAATGACTTTAATCGACAGAAATCGAACGTACAAAATCGAAATATTACATATACTTTCTCACTATCGAGGAAAAATTTGTGCGAAGTACGCGATTCACACAAGGAGCGAGCAAAACGAACATGTTAACGTCCTCGCGCGCCAGTCAAAAGGATCGAGGATAAGGAGCAATGCAAGTTGCATGGTTGCCACAAGAGTGAGAGCTCTTGTGACGCTAGAGTGACGCTATGGTGTATATATATATGTATATAGGCAAGTGTGTGCGCGTGTGTGTCTGTGTGTGAATTCGTAGACGTGTGCATTGCGGGCAGAAAGTCGAGAAGAGGAAACCAGTTAATGATACGGCACTGACTGTGTGCGCCGCGCCACACCCGCCACGAGCCGCCTCTTCCACGCCGCATGTATCATTATTCACCGAACGGATTCTGCTTCTCCTTCTTATACCTCTCGCTCCCTTCCACGGACCAACTTTTTTATTCTACACCCATATACATGTATATACCCGTCATCGTCCACTTGGTCGTCACGTATATGTACGCTCGTCTCTCCTCACTTGACCAACGACGCGTCCCACCGTAATACGCCGACCTGACAAATCCGTTTTCTTTCGTAGCACATGCGCGCGCATGTATGCCGGTCAACTTGTGGTTCTTCGAGGAAATCGGCGAATCTTTTTTCTCACCTTTCGCTTCCATTTTATATTTTTGCATGGAAAATGCAGAGTTTTCGAAGTTGCGCTCAATGAATATTTTTATATATACTCGTGACTAAAGTAAACCATCATCGAGTTATATTAGAGAGTTATGCCACTCGTAAATTGACATATACGAGCTAAAAACAAAAGAAATCATTGCAAATTCACTTTTGAGAAAAAGAAAAGTTATATCGTCGCACAATGCAAAAACCACGTATCATTCGTACAATACGGTGTCCGCACGAAATGTAGACTACCCATAAAGCCCATATCTAGAAATAATGAAGCTGATACAGGCCTACGTTATAATGCAAATCAGGCATTACGCACAAAAACTATAGACAAGCGCCGTGAAACATAGCGTTTAGTATACCTATATGATAAAACATTTCCGCCCGAATGTCTTTTACCTCGATTCTACAAAAGCAGCGGGAACAATCGGAACTTTTGATCTCTCGACTCCTTTTCTTTGTCATCATTAGCATCACCGTCACTTATATACCCGAAACAATAAAAAACGGAGAGATGAAATGGCTGCGCGGGAGAAAAAGTCAGGAAGTATTATTCTCTCTCTGTAGTATTATTAATTATCTGTCGTATGATGTAATTTTTACGCTTTTTCGTAAATACAATGCAATCGTAATGTGCAATCGGGAGGCACTGGCTTGAAACATATATGATAGCACTTCATTTTGCTCGTTCTCTCTGCAATTATCTTACAAATGTATCTCGTTTGTGTGTGTATGTGTGTACATACACATGTATGCTCTTGCAATTTTAGCGTATGGAACTCTTTTTGCTACTTTTCAGGAAATCCACTCTCCTTTTTCTACGAAGTTTTGAAACTTTTTGCATATACATTACTTTTGCCAAAATGAGACTTGTCTTGAGCAACGCCTTTTGCTTTTTGCCTTACCATATACTGTGTACAATAGTTTTGCAGCGTATATTGTAGCTAATACTTGTGATTCTTTGGCCCTAACTTCCATATATGATACTTGGAATTTCTCTAGATACACGTCATCTTTTTTTTTTCTTTAATGTTTCTATCTTATTATTCAACAGTTTGTAATAAGATGTATAATTATTATGAATTAATTTAAATTTGAAGTTCTGGGTGTGTAACTTCCCCATCGATCAATGTCAATTCAGATTCTATGCGCATTATTATTAAAAAATTATAAGAGTATCAATTTTCACCATTAAAGTATATTTTGCATCATTGCAGTTATTATGTAAACTAAGTAAATAGGTTACGTTCCGAGCAAGTATAATTTATTCCATCTGTGGCGAATTATAAAAAATATTTAAGCGAAGAAAATCTTACCGCATCGTTAAAATTAAATATGAACTCAGTTGCTTATAGAAAAAAAGAGTTCCTCCAGTCGCTTAAATCCATTAATTTTAATTGATACTCCCACCTGTAACAAATATTCCATTTATTTCGCGAATTCGCAAAAACGATCGGATTTATAGATCTCGAGAAACATCAATGCGGATGTGAGGAAAAGGCAAAAAATGGTTTACAACTTTATGAAGAAGTAAAGAAAAAAGTTTGCGGAAAAACTTGATGAGCTAACGACATGTTAAAAAAAAATATTTAACGCGGTTTATAAGTATAGAGTATATAACGTGGGAATTCAGGGGAGCGGCAAAAAAGGTTAAAGTTTCTTGGGAATGGCATTTATTATATATAAATATATTCTTCTTTTTTTATCATTATTTCACGTCGAGTGGTGCACTAATTTCGAGTAATGTTTTGTGTATGACAATTTTTTATGCCGCGCTGCACCGTTTATTACACTTTTCAAGATGAGAGGGCTGCGCTTTCATTTATTTAACGACCTTTTGATACGCGCAGTAAATTACGCAGCTCGTGTTTCATTTTAATTGTAAGACCGTAATATATTATACGAATTTTGAGCATAAATTGCAAATGGAATGCCCTTACTTCAAATTAACATGTAAATAAATACGCCTTCTTTTTAATATATATATATGTGCATGAATCGCATAAATATTCCTCGTGAAACATTCTTAAGACTCGGAATAAAAGTAGAGTACTAAGAAAATAAAATGAAGTCGAAGCATTAAACGAGCAAATACTCATTGCGCGTAGCGGTATTTCTTTATTATTTTAGAAGGGAACTGTCATATCCGTCAATGCATTAACAATCGTCTATAGTGCTCATTCATATACAATATTATATATGACGTCATAAAAATAATGTTAGTATTTATAATGAGATGGATAAAAAAAATTATGTGATAAATACTGTCGCGTACAGTGATTATACAATTAATCAGCATACTTTTAATATTGCATCAATAACGATAAACCGATAACTAACATCATAATTACACGGCATTTACTTTAGCTGACCGCAGTCTTGCTTATTATAACCATCAGCACCATAATTAATCAGCAGCGCAGCAACTTTTGCGCAACTATAATCCCATTATTTTATCAACAAATGAAAATCTGTCATTAATTATAAACATTACGCGCGTGGTACGAGGAAAGAAAAAAGAAGAAAGAATGCGCGATAACTCGAATCTAGCCTAGACGTATACATGTGATATATACGTAGTGGGGAAGCTGCATTTTATGCAACAATTAAACGAGATCGATCAGAGAACCGGCCGCGAGTGACTCGTAACTTCGTGTTCGTATACGTGTCTATAAGTGTACATTGCATCTTAATCTCTCGCGTCTTTACTCACCATTGTTATGCTAACTCCTGACCAGAGTAATGAAGGTTCTCGTGTAGCGTGCTTCATTCTCTCCGCATTAATCGTCGTTTCGCCATTTTATATTTTGAATTTCGCGCTCCCACTGACGAGTTCACGAAAACTTCCCGCTGGGAGTGCGATGAATCACACGGGCAAAAAGTATATCAGTGGATAATTTCAATCACATGTGTGCACTGGACGTCTGGTGTCTTCGAGTGATAGTCGGCGTGTCGCGCGAGCGCGCAACTAATGTATAAGAGCTCCCTCCAATAAGATAGCGCCACTATAATAAGCTCTCATGGACGTGCAAGTGTGTATACGTAAGCGAGTGTTATACTTAGCGAAAAAAATTAAGTTCGACACCGTCTTTTCTGTGCGTTCCCGCGATTTGCATATTGTATATCTTTGTTGCTGATCCGTTTGTTCCTTCCCAGTGTTTCCTTCGCGTTTCTTGTTATTTTCTTGAATTGTTCGATATGTATTGGGATTTTTGGTGCATATATTCAAGTATAAATACAATTCTTTATTTGTAATTTGGAGTTTTATTTATTCATTCTTGACTTCTTAAATTACATTGAAAGTAATAAAATGGAATAGTGTGGAAGAAGATTCTATAAGCTTAAATAAACACGTGTCATCCCTTCTTTAACCACAGCCATTTAATATTTTTTCATATATCGTGACGTCATCGAATAAGCTTCAACAAACTATAAATTTGTTTTAATTACACCAACCCAGCTACAGATGATTTATGTAATATGTATATTATACAATGCTTTGCATTTTTAAGCTATGGTACGTACAGTATCTAAGGCAATGTTGCACCCAAAATGATGATAATGATTATTATATTATTATTATTAATCCTATCTTTTCCGTCTCGCATGGGTATAAAATATATACATTACGCGGATAATCAATAACAGAAACTAGATAACTTTTCCATATCGAATTTTTGCAGACGCAAGGAATTGTATAAAATCAACCAATTATAGTATAGTTGCGCGAACGCGATAACAGTAGGTCAAAATCCGCTAAATCACGTTTATCGAGTCAACTGTCATAACACTGCTATCTAGTTGCATATATCTTCCACGATAAAAAGTCCTTGACACGCTCTCAGCTTTTAGAGTGCGTTCACATGGTATAGAGCGCGCAAGCGCTAGTATGTTAAAGCTCTACGTCCAACGGTCTGTTCGGAGATGTGATATACAACAGCAAAAGCTTACCTTAAAATTTATAGATAAAATTCAAAGCTTATATATACCAATGGTTGAGCACAGTTTGGATAAGCAATATTTCAGATTTCGTATATATACTCAGATTTACGAGACAAAGTATACGCGATTCAATATGGACACACGATACCCCATATATTTCACGCGGTTCCCGTCAAGTTTTTTTACACAGATAGAGCGAAATTTGTCTGGCGTACAAGCGAAAGAAAGCGATCTCGAGGTTAAGATCGATCTGAAAATATCGCCCTTAAGCTTGCCGATAGATACTGCACGTATAGCACGTATACCCTGGATAACATAACATGTGATTGCGCGAGCCCATCAAGAATATAGACCGCGCGTATAATCTGCCCTGCGTATATATCTCTGTTGTCCTCGCGGCTGAAACGGATCAATTTACCGTATTTTCGAATATTTTACGGTCCATAGATGAGATTTAACGAAAAAAAGGAGCAACTGTACCACCACGAAAATTGCTATTCCGACCAACAACTTCATCACCATTGAGCATATAAAATGTATGTACGCAAATTCAAAGAAGTAACGCGTACAACTGGCGTCGGCTCGTAAAAGGCCGAAAACCAAAAGGCACGCAACCAAAAGGCAGCAAAACAAAAAAGTTTCATAAAGTCGGTTTCCTTAGTAGGTCGTGGTTCGGCGGGGGCGACGATTCTCTCGGCTATAACATATATTAAGTATACACACAAAACTCGTCTCACGGTGGTCACACACTCCGCGTCGTGGCTGCAGTGTGTCCCGGGCGCGACGTGGACGTTGCACTCGCCGAATACGGCGCACACCGGAGATACCGTTTTCGCGAGCACTCGCCGACTGCCTTTTACGGAGAGAGACAGACTCCCCCCCTCACTGCGCGTACCGAGAGAGAGAGAGAGAGAGAGAGAGAGAGAGAGAGAGGGAGAGGACAAGGAAGAAGAAAGAAAGTACGGCGAGAATGCGCCGGGAGGCAGCAGCAGTACGCGAGCGAGAGCTGAAAAAAATGTTTTCTTCTTTCGCTCGGTCGGTCGTCGCCGCCGTTGGCTGCATGTATAGCTTGTTTATTGTATACGCGCGCGGTGTTGGCTTTTCGTTTGACCGACTTTTAATGGGTGATGCCGAGGCGAGAGGTCGAATGACAATAATGAAGATTCCACCGTCCTGCACTTATAGACGGATTATATAATATTAGCGGCGGCGAGATGGCGCAGTTCTATGCAACTTTACTTTCTAAACAATTATGGAAAAGGCTTCTGCGGTTTTTTTATATTCTTCATTACCCTCGGCACGTATACTGTATATCAAACGCTAATATTACACGTTTCTGTACATTTAATTCTCCAAGTGTAAGTACCGCGCAATCGTCAGATTTATCAACTAATAATATTTACTTTGCCATATATACGCAACGATCTAAAAAAAGTTGGCGATGGCCATACGGTGGCTCGACTCCCATGTATATATACTCGGTTGTTCCACATCATGCCCTACCGCAGAGAGACCGAGAGAGAGAGAGAGAGAGAAGGTGCACTTTTCAAGGCTACATTGTTCGCTGAATTACGCGAGTCGCGCACAATTTACCGTATCTTTCTCTCTTACGGAGTAGCAGTAGCCATAAGCAGCAGCAGCAGCAGCAGCAGCAGCAGCAACAACAGCGCGATTTCAACGGCTTTTTCTAATATATTATACCTCGGCCATAATTGACCATTTTCCAAAAGGACGCTAGAGGGGGCTCGCGCAATTTTCCGGTCGTTTTCGAGATCCATTGCTGCGATTATTCGTCGCGCGCGTTTTTGTAAGTATACCGATTTGCAATATCGCTGACAGAGAGAGAGGAAGGGAAAGAGAGAGAGAGAGGAGGATAAGAAGGAGAACGCTGTTGAATGGAACCCGTTGTGGGTGTAAAATTAATAACGTAACAGCTGATTGTAGACTGAGATTAAAGCTGCGCGTTGCGTGTGTTTCAATATCGTTGCTTCTGATAATTCTCGCTCGTCTCTGCCGAAGAGAGAGAGAGAGAGAGAGAGAGAGAAAGAGAGAGAGAGAGAGAGAGAGAGAAAGATGTACGTATATGAAACGTCGGTCCAATTAACCGAGCCGTACGATTCCTTTAGGTATTGCGCAAGCCTCCAAAACCGCAAAATGTCCTTAATAACATAGTCGCTCGCCAGACATTGACTGCTTTATTCCACTGTAGCTCGTTGTATGAATTCGTATCCCTGCTACTATGAGACGAAGTGAGTCATTAACAATCTATCCTAAACATGGATTCCTCGTGATACTTACATGCAAAGAGAGAGAAAGAGAGAGAGAGAGAGAGAGAGAGAGAGAGAGAGCGATGTAGGCTCGAGTGAGTCAGAGAACGAGACACATCATTTCCCAGCGTGTATCGACTAGCCGTTTTATATATGGATATTAGGATTTGTTCCGTCGCGGTTAGAGTTGTTGGAATGGTATAATTCTTTATATGTCCAGTCTAGCACTGGGCAGCTATTATGGAAAAGATGAAGCGTGATCGAGTCGTAGAGCGGATGAATCGCTCTTTTTATCTTTCGTAACGACGCGCGTAACTTGTAGTTATACAATTCTTGTGGACAGCGTGGACAAATAATGTTCGTATATAACTATATTGTGCGGTTGGTGCTAAAGTGCCATTAGCCGTAAAAATGACTTTCTGCTGAAATGAATTATGTTACGTAATTGTAATTGTTTGTCATTCTTCTAAAAATAAATGCGATTTAATGTATTTAAGAGAAAATATGAATTGAAAAAAATCTCGTCTATCGCACAATTCAGTAAAAACCGCACATTTCAAAACTTCCTATTTTCGCTCGAGATTCTCCTCTATATTCATTAAAGCTGTAAATGTGTTTTGGCGAGTGATCTAATCTTGGCGAATCACAAGGTTACGGAATGACCACGACGAGGGATCGCAACGAATTTTTATGAAAATGAACGTCAGCAGCAGCAGTTCCGAGCGAGGAGGCGCGCGCAAGAACAAAGCGAAATTTCTCACGGTGTATACGCGTTACGCCAACGCCGCGTAGAACAAACTACACAATATATATCCACGTAAACATTGGCGGAGAAAAATTTTCACACAAAACCACACTGACTGGCATTCCGACTCGAGCTTGCAATTATAACGTGTAGAAATAAAAAAAAAGTACCAAATTTGGATAATGTACACACGCATATTCAGACACGCGGACGTACACCCACAAATGCATTCCTAGAAAGAAGAAGAAGGAGTTAAGCATTGGTATACATAAGAGGTCAGGTATAATCCCGCAACGAGAAAGTAGGCTAGCGGCGACGAAGGAACATTAACCTTCGGTAGTCGCGCGAGTGGGAGAGAGAGAGAGAGAAAAGAGAGAGAGAGAGAGAGAGAGAGAGAGATTTTTAGCCGGCTCAGAGCCGCGATGCGAAGTAGCCGCGAGTCGAAGCCATCGTGGCTTTTATCGGAGGACGGTCATCGCGAGCGAAGGGCATCCACTGCTGCTCGCACACCACCACCGCGTGTCCCTGCATAATAATGATGATGATGATAATGATGATGGGAGAGTCGGGTCGATATGCACGGTTTATGGTTGCACTGCACCGCTAGTGGGAAAATGGTACGTAGCGGTTTTTAACTTTTACGTCGCCTTCGTAACTATCGTGCATGCCTTGCACGCTTTACCGCGAGTCTCGCTTTGATCGTACGTATACGTGGAATACGGAGAAAATTTGAAGGGAAAAACGTTCCACGTAGACGGCGCGTGAATTACGGGGTTGTAAAGCGTTGCGTTATCGCGCCCGAGATGGAATAAAAGGTTGCGAACCGAACGATTTGGACGCTTTTTTGTGAGATCGGATAGGTGTGCGTGTGTCGTGTGATGCTTGATGATGCTTCTCTTAACCTTAATCGAATTCGACATGGTAACATATATTTGGGCTAATTGTATTTTGACTGATGAATGAGAGCTTTTTCATAACTTTTATCAAAAACTGATAATTTTAATGAAAAATAAAAATTTGGCGA
>UELU01121367.1:0-39888 GCA_900490025.1 Megastigmus dorsalis | reverse complement strand
ATAATAATGATGATGATGATAATGATGATGGGAGAGTCGGGTCGATATGCACGGTTTATGGTTGCACTGCACCGCTAGTGGGAAAATGGTACGTAGCGGTTTTTAACTTTTACGTCGCCTTCGTAACTATCGTGCATGCCTTGCACGCTTTACCTCGCTTTGATCGTACGTATACGTGGAATACGGAGAAAATTTGAAGGGAAAAACGTTCCACGTAGACGGCGCGTGAATTACGGGGTTGTAAAGCGTTGCGTTATCGCGCCCGAGATGGAATAAAAGGTTGCGAACCGAACGATTTGGACGCTTTTTTGTGAGATCGGATAGGTGCGCGTGTGTCGTGTCAGTATTAGACGGTGAACATTTATTACACCGTATCCGGTGTCACAGACGATCAAGTCGCGAAAGAATTGTAAATTTTTAAATTGCCGAAATGGATGGTGATGCTTCTCTTAACCTTAATCGAATTCGACATGGTAACATATATTTGGGCTAATTGTATTTTGACTGATGAATGAGAGCTTTTTCATAACTTTTATCAAAAACTGATAATTTTAATGAAAAATAAAAATTTGGCGAGGTAGTAAACGGGTCGTTTGTACTTTACTCCATCCCCTTAATACAGATGAACGGATAAAATTAATCGTACGAGGAGCGAGCGTGACCTGTACAATAAAGATGGCCAATCAAACGTAATTATTAGACTCGAATGATCGTCGAAGAAATAATTAATGGACACAGAGATTCCGAGTTACTTTATACCTTTGCAGACATAGACACGTAGACACTGTTGGTATAATGATACCCAGAGCCACCGCGAGTATATATAAATTGTATAATTCCCTAACAAGCTTAATTGCATTGTAACTAAAATAATTTTATATGCCCACCGAGTTTTCCTTGATTACATTAAACTCCACGTTATACAAAGCGCGCGCGCCTTCAACTGCGCTGAAGCCATGAGGCTCCTATAATCATACCCGAGGACAAAAAGAGAGACGCTACGTAAAACTTGCGGAAAGATACACACAACGCGGAGGAGAGCATATAATGCAAGCCCCATTAAAGCGTAGTGCAATCAACGCACCTGCTGTACCATATATTTTTCCGGCGCGCCTCCACAACCAATTGACCAACGTACACACCGACGTACACGCGTGTCTCTTCCTTGCAACGTTTAATATAACAGCAAAAATTAAACAGAGAGAGAGAGAGAGAAACAGAAACGACGTCGGTTGGCGGTTAAAACCGCTAATCGCTTCTTCATCCTTGGCAGTGCAATTATTGCGTAATGAGCATTAATTTCGGTGATGGACGCATCGGTACCGCTTGTAAAGCTGTCGTCGCTCTTAGCCGTGCTAAACGTGTGTGTTTGTGTGTATGTGCAGTCTGGATGTCACATTATTTCGCGCCAGACACACCGGAGAGAGTCTATATCCAGAGGAGACAGAGAGAAAGAGGGTAAACATCTCGGAGGTGGACAAATGCCTCGTACGGCTAGAGACATTTAATTACTTGATATATACGGAGCTGAAGATGGCATTTATTTGATCCTTTGGGTATTAAAATGGGCTTTCTGGACTGGAAACTCGCACGTATTTTGGAAAATGTCATTCTTTTAATTAGCCAAACGTGAATTTGTTTTGATGCAGTGGATGACATTTTGAGCAGTTCTATTATGGTTTTCTTTAACGACGTGCTTAGTAATAAATAATAACTAGTAGCTGAAGTAACGTTTGTCTGGTATTTAATTAACAAATACCCTAACCACATTATACTATCAACTAGGGTACTAAATCTTAATGTTACACATGTGTACAATCACTAACTAAAGTAATAACGATTTATAAAACGACACGTTCAGTCCTAAACTTACAGATACACGTTTGTAAATATTGAATCTGGCATACCTCTAATCTTTTCATACGCAAATATCATTTTTGCATCAATGATTAACGGAACTCGTTAAAAGCTACAAACAAACGGTCCGCTGTAACTCAAACATTCGGTTCCATCAGACGAATGCAAACGCAATTATATCCACCTTCTTCTGCAAACTACAAACTTCGCAATCGCTCATGCATTACACGCAAACTACAGAAGCGAAGAAAACAACACGGAGGTTTCCATCTTTCGAGCAATAGGAGCCACACCCATTTTAAGCCTTTTAGATGAACGCGGCCACCAGTACTTTTATGATCTGTGTCTGCTGCTCTATATACACGTGTGCGAAACTTACAACGCTTTGTGTCGTCTAGTGCGCGACGCAGGTCACTTCCGCCACGTGAAACCCTTTTTTGAGTGGCATAATGAGCAATCTCTTCGGGATTAGTACGCGGAAATGGTAATTGTTATGGGAGAAAAAGAGAGATGGCATTAGCTAAATGTTTTTTTTTTCCATAGCAACATAATTTGTTATTAAGTGCGGTTTTTTTTGCAAAATCGGAGAGAAAGAAAGAGAGAGAGAGAGAGAGAGCAGTTTACAACGTTATTGTAAATTATTTGAATCACACGAGAACGTTTTTTTTTTGGTTGGGAGAATGAAAAAATCTCTTCCATGCTAATATTGCTTTTGTTAAAGTTTTGACGTCAAAGGTTGGGTGAAAGTTGCATATAACCATAGTCGAAAAAAAATGTTGGTACCAATATTGAGTTCGCGTAATCAGTTAGATTTACAACCGATCTGGCATAGTATAAGCTTTCTCTCTAGCTTTTGTTCCTTCTGTAAAATTTGAGTATCTAATAAAATGCATCAGTTCGGTTATTATAATTCAGCTTGCAAAACTCTTTCTTGCCGATCAGACATTGTTTCTAGCGCTGGATGAAAAGATTATAGCGCCACATAAGAGTCATCAACGTTACAGTCTCACTCTCTCTCTCTCTCTATCTCTATCTCTCTCTCTCTCTCTCTCGACGTCTTCGTTGCTGATCGTCACGTCGTGACTCTTGAGTTCTGTCAATCGGACACGATTCAACCGTCGTAAATCAATTGATGTAGAAAAACGCAATGACTTGGTTGACGATCGTCGTTTGCTTTGTTCCACTCTTGAATTTGATGTAGTGGTGCATGAGATGCACGGTGGACATAAAAAATTTTGCCGACATTGATTGTAAGGAAATGCTGCGTTGATTGTCAAAGTTTAAAACGGGTCGTTTACGTGTGATATGTAACTGGCTGATCAAGAGCTGTAACATGTCGATGAACTAAAGAGCTTAAATTTCGGCGATAGTAAATTATGTTGAATTATTAAAGACACTCAGCGAAAAGAAAGTATTGGACATACTCGATCCTCATTTCCATTTATTATAAATCTTTCCTAATTCTTGAAACTCGTAATGCGCTGAACGTGTTTGCTAGCATTATTTCTGTGTAACGTCGCGTAGCACCTATGCCAGAGAACGTTTTCACGTGGTTATTGGGTTATTTTTCTGTAAATTGACGACAAACGTGCGAGATTCTGGCCCCGACCTCCTCTTAACAAATTGGGTATATCCTGCTGTCATGTAAAATATGCAGTCCTCAAAACACCCGAATCGTCGCACTTATGCGCATTTAAACATTTCACTCCAAAAAAAGCCCGAGCATTCTAATTGAAATTACACACTCGACCGAATAGCAATTCGTCGAAATCGTTGGCCTGGTTGTGTTTTTAAATTCTGCACTCGATCCTTTAGTCGGTCGATCTATTGCTCACAGCCTGTACAACAGCTATATGTGCTAAATACAAAAAATTCCGCTGAATTGACTTTGAGCAAAAACAGATCTTTAATGAAACATCTCTTGACCGAGCATCAATCGTTTCTCCACACAACATCGAGCAAAACTTTTTTCCTACTAATTAATGCAAAAAAAAATTCATAAACACACTTCCGTCAATGATTATCCTTTCCTAATACATCCTCCACTGCATTTCCTCGTCAACTTCGAAGACTGCGCTCAGCTGCAGGTATACGTAAAGTGCGACACACTCGTCCCCAGCGATATTCTCTCCACCTCCGACCAATCAATCCCTCTCTCCTACTTCTCTCGCCAGCGTCTCGCACATATATCCGTGTTGCTAATGTAATGAATCCCGAACGACATCGAGGCGTGCGATACGGCTCTTAAACATCGGTATATAGGCATCGTCGCAGTAGCGCAGGCGCGGCCACTCAGTGCGTAATGTAATTACCGTACTGTGTCAAGGCCGGATTGCTCATAGACGAGAGAGAGAGAGAGAGAGAGTTGCCTCCTCCTTTGACTTGCGTGCACTGCACACATACACACATCGTGGGCTTCTAGGATACGGCGTTGCGAGTGCGATGGGCGTGTAAGAGCTACAGCCTTTATTTTTTGCTACCGCTGGTGTGTTAAGTCTGGGAGGTGGAAAAGGTGGTTGATCCTCTGTGCGTTGTGTAGGAGTTAACAGACCCATTCTTTACACTCTTACTTTTTTCTCCATTTCCTCTGCATATCTCGTTTGTGCGCTGGTCGTCTGGTGCGAACAGAAATCTTTTCTATTGCGATGTTGAATTATGAATTTGACAGATTGCATTAGTGATTTAATGATTAGTAATTTCCTGTGCGTTGTGACTTTTTAATTGCATTAGTTATTTTTTATGACATCATTCTAATCTTGAGATGATATCATTTATGATGAAAGAAAAATTTCAAAGCTCACTCTTTGTCATTTATATAAATCAATAAATCTCATACAAAAACATGCAATAATAATCATTGTAATTGTTTTGTCGATAATTCTCAAGAATATTATCGACATTGTCATGCGCTGCATCTGCTATAAAAATTAAATATTTGCCAAGGACTGTTTGATAAAATTATGTGGTCTTTTTTGCTTTCCAGAAATCGCCAAAGTACGAGCGAGTCTCTTCCAAATCAGCGGAGTGAAGAAGGACCCACTAGTTCTGCCAGAAGCAGAGGGCGAAGTCACAACACTCACAGAAAAAGTCTATGTACCTGTCAAAGAACACCCAGATGTAAGTATCTTTTAGCTTTACCAATCTTCAAGTCGTTTGAACCATTCCCAATGCAACTAGCAAAATTAGCTGTGTATCTCGAAATAACGGAATAGCGATCAAAAGAAGGCATGAACGTACGTAGTGCCCACGTATCTAAGCATTGCGGAGCGACTGCAAAACTTAAGATTCGCGGGTGGGCGACAGTGGCCAACTGGAGACATCGGGAAAAAGAGAAGCCAACGAAAGAGATCATAAATTTTCGGTTTGAGCCGATTGTGCTTGCACGCGACGAAACGGGTTCGAAAGAAAGATGAAGACGAATAGCGTTAAAACCAAAGCTCTTATAGTCTTACACAAATAAAATTCTATCAAAGAAAACAAAAAACGAACCGGAAACAATCAATGAGAAATCGAGACACGTCGACAGCGTCGTACATCGCAGAAGAATTCAAAGATCGAAAAAGGATAAAAATCGTGCGAGAACCAAAGTCGATAGAGAGGGACAGAGAGAGAGAGAGAGAGAGAGAGATAGAGAGACCGAGGGAGAGCCAAGTGCCTCGCACGCTCCCGTGTGTAATCATACATACGCGTGCATATATCGAGTTAGCTGTTATTTCTGTCTCGGACCCAGAATAGAATCTCCCGCGCGGTTTAGGAGAGAGAGAGAGAGAGAGAGAGAGAGAGAGAGAGAGAGAGAAAGGGAGGCAGAGAGAAAATATATATACATCTAGCGCACGAAATATAAACGCGCCCCTATTGCCGACTTTACGCTCTCTTTCTCGCATCTTCTTAAACTCGTTGCCTGCCTGCCTGCCTACCCCGCGGTATCTTTCTCTTTCTAATATAACTCCGAACTGCGTTGTTCATGCGACTTCCTCTCCTCTCGCCTATAGGCTATTTATATAATACGAGCGACGGTGGATCGGCTTCTTCTCCATTGCGGATGCGATCGAATGGCTGTTTACTGTAGTTTCGTTAGGATATTCTGCGTTTATATCGCCGCGACTGCGCGCATGTGTATAATTGGGTTAGGGTATTTTCGTATGGATAATTCGCGCCGAGCTGTGGACGTTAACCTCAAGCGAGAGATTCCCTCTGCTTGCACAGCGCACACCTTACGTCGTCCGATCCTGAGTCATAAGACCGACCGCTTTTAAATACATATTTTTAAGATATGGGGGACAAAAGATACGCGGTCTCCCGATACTGCTTGCACATAGGAACGATGAATTGAATGTTTGAAATGGAAATAAATAATCAAGGTAATACGTAATAATGGATTGTCGGTACACCTTTTCTGGCTGATTTCATTCGCAGTGGAAAAAGAAATTGCGTTCGCTCTGAAATGAAGCCATACTTCGAGACACGACCCGCGGCTTACATCACTCCGTTTACAATCTCCGCCGATTCCAGGAAAATTTTGCACGCCGCCAAAGCTGTATTCGCCGCGGCGCGAAACGCACTGCACAATCTACACTCCCGAACATTTTCAATGCTGTACATAATATCATTTCTCGAAACAAACACGAAACGAAAAGTGGGGGGTGGAGCGACGCGATATCGAATCTTGCAAAACGATGCAACAGATATAATATTCTATAGTATTGGAATTTCCCGAGGTTGGCGTAAATAAAAATCACCTATCGCACACGCGGTGCTCGCAGAAGCGTGTAATAAAATACGCACGGGTCTCTGCATCGAGTTTCACTCGTACAATACACTGGCCACGGTGCAATAGAGTCACAATATCTTATTATCCATCGATGTATCGAATTCGTTCCAAAATCTCTCGCACTTCCTCCGACACGACACAGCAATACCGCACACACAATGGCGCATTGTCGTAAGCGATAGCGGGAGAAACAACATCGACGACGAGAAAAAAAGGCCAGTTATTATTGCAGGCTGTAAACCTCTGAACGACTAATAAATATTCTGTAATTTCGCGTTTTATCGCGGACTGGCCGGCTGTTCGCCCGCCTATTATTACGCAATATCGGAGTCCGCGCGCCTTTTCGGAGTCTTTCCGTTCGTGCAGGTTGTCTATGCGCTCGAACATGTCGATATAGCCTGGAATACCGATGCTTTTATGCCGATCGCGAACGGACATATTTGATCGGTGCAAACTCTGAAGTGTATTTTTTTTTTTGAGACAAGCGCATCTTAGGTCATACCTTTTTAAGAGAAAAAACACAACGAACGGCTACGTGAGAATCCCTCCATTTTTCCATTCACCGATGACAAATGCACGAAATGGTCCAGCATATCCGTCATATATTTAAAACGAAAGCATCGCTGTACTCGCGCGTCAACTATTAAAAAATAAAAATAATAATAACAGATTTTAGACAGGCACAATTACCCTGCTTTTTCGGCCTCGCTCGAATCCCTCGTAACAACAAAAGGAAATGCCTATGTGCTGAGGCAGTAGGAAAGAGATAAAAGAAGAAAAAACAAAGACTATCCGAGAGATGATCGTCGAAGAAATGACCTTCCGCCTTAGGCGAGCCACTCGACCGCCTCTCCCCCGATGCATATCCTCCGCGGCATAAAACTCGAGATCGTTTTTCTCCCTCTCCTACTTTTATATATACGTCATTGTGTATGCCTATGTATATCCTCGTGGTGAACGGGTCACGAATGTCGTGATCGCACGTTAATGACGTTTCGCTGCATTAGGCATCTCAAGGGGGTAGAGAGAATCTTGTGTGTCTATCCGAATGCATGTCCTTTTACGATAAACGACCGCTCCGCATGCTTACTTTAGACAGTTTTGCAATCGTCTCACAATTGTTGATTCGTCATAATTTCGAGAAATGCTTTTGCAATGACGTATAGGAGGGAAATTTCTTACATGTATTAACATGGCAAATTTATGATAAATATTCCATGCACTAGCTCTGAAGAAATTATCGATGGTAATAGTTATGGCATGTTTTATTTCTCTTTCAAAATCTTTCGCATGTTCGAGTTTTGTTTCCGATGCATAATTCAACAGCGAATTCGACTTTAATTCCTTGCCCGCTTGATTGATCAATAAATACTCAACTTTACGCGTTTAATTTATATCGATATGTTTTTTTTTTACGTATATACACGCCACTTTCACTGCAAACGCATTAGCTATGGATATTTATTATTTTATCGCGCGGTGCAAATATCGCTTGTGAAAATGTGACATGGGAACTGATATCGTTTAGATTCGACGTGTAATACAAAAAAAAAACGGATATATATTTGGCTTAATTTTGAGCTGTTAAACAAAGAAACCGCTTCAAAGAAATAGGCGTAAAATTGTTGTGTTCAACTTCATCCGTTCTACGGTCGCAGCTGAATACTTTCTCTCCGACTCCTGTAGCTCGGCAAAAAAAATTCGGCGGTGCAGCGAATTTTATATGTTGCACTGCATCGGTCTATTGACTCCGCAATAGCGCATAGAGACATACTTAAAAATGTTTCGTTTGAATTGTACACTACAAATATTATAATCAATGGCAAATTAAGCAATGATTTTCGGCAAACATTTCATAAAAGCTATTTTGTAGGAAAATTGTCTCTTGAATCAAGCCGTCCACTCTCTTACCTCCCAATATCGCGTTCGAATCAGCCTAAAAAGAAAATTCACACATAACTCACTGACAAAAAACGTACAAGATCAAACGATACATGCAGAAAATTACACGTGCTTTATATATCCATCGAAAATGACTGTTTACAAGAAACTTTAGCAGGCTAACACCCCGAGGTGGTTGCAGCCCGATTTTTCTCAAATCCGTATAGATATGCAGTGTAAAACAGAGGCCCTAATTTAAAGATTAATCTCTAAAAATCTGTTTCCCTTGGAGCACCCAATCGCGCTGCCGCTGCACATGCACACACATTTGTAGGACGAGACTAAGTACAGCGGCAGCGGGAGAAAGCGTGAGAGTTGCGGCAGCGCGATTTTGTACTCCTATATATATATACATACATATATATAACGGGCTAGCCTCTCCCACAAGCGGTCGAACGACTACTTACTGGTCTCGAGAATTCCCACTTTTTTCCCCTCGACAAACTTGTCTCGCCTGGAATTGTAGCTTTTATACTTATTTATCGCGCGTGTTTTACAGGCCTTTCTTTTTCCTTATACTTTTAGAATTGAATTTGACGTGGTTGTGGTCGTAGTTTACGTGCGATCGAATTATTCGTGTGGTGCTATCAATTTTATCAAGTGAGTACCATCACGGACCTATTTTTTAATCACATAAGAGCGTCTCGGATGCTCTTGTATCTTGATATAAATTAAATAATAGCTTAAATCTTACTTTACTTTAAATTTTTCCGTACATTAAGGTTTAATCTTTCATCAAATGCAATAAAAATTTATAAGCAATCGACAATAAAGTTATGATAATTGTTTTAGTGAAAAATAGATTAGGGGGCATTTTTTAATCATGTAATTTAAATACTTGGGAGCAGTTTTAGTTCAAAGTTTAGCACTGTATAAAATACAAAGTATTAAAGCGTACAAAATAGACATTAGTCAAGTAAATGATAATACTAAGTGAAATTTAATGGCAATAGGAAGACAAATGATTGCTACAATATTACAAATGAAATAAGAAAATGATCGATAATTGGGTCCTGATCAATTACCTCGTCCGTGGCGGTATACATTTATAAAAAAAAGCTATTATTCTAGTAGATGATTCAGGATTTTTATTGTACAAGTCACTACGATACGAAGTCACAACCAAACTGTATTAAGATCGACAAATTATGAGAAAAAAGAAAAACATAATCGCCACACACATGCAAAAAACGCATGGCACAATCTCTCACTTAAGCAACATCGCAGGTGGACCATAATTTTATTTTCGTCCGATTATATTATTTCGCAGAAGGTATATAAAAGCCACGTGTGTGGCACTGCCGCAATTACCGGTCATTGTAATGCAATTAAACAATGCATCAAAATAAATATCGCGCAACGCTACCTAATTGCTATATATATATATATATATATCTCCAAAAAGTCTCTCTCGGTAGTTTACGAAATACATTAATCCGCGATTGGGAAAGCCTCGGGGATAATTAATGCTGAAAGAATTAAGGGGATCGTTAATCAGCTGGGAGGCTGACGCAAACGCCTGCGACTTGCGCAATCATCTCTTCTCTCGGTTTGGATGCGAAGACCGAGCCACATCCGAAATATAACTATGCCGGAACCAACTATTCCTGATCGCCCACGAGAATTTTCACTCTCGCTCTCGCGTCTGTGGGGAATGACTATGTGCGTAGGATTGGGGGGCGGGGAGAGGTGGAATGGGGCAAACACGGTGCAGAGAGATCGATGACTTAGTCGAGTTTCGATGCTGGATAATTCCATCTATATATATACTTTGTTGGAATGTTTGGTAATTGAACAAAGGCGAGTGTCGAAAAAGCTATGTTTAAGTTAATCGTATATCTTTATTGAATTTCAACAAAATCGTACATTAAATAATGAAAGATATATCTTCTTTATAAGGAATCTAGTTATCGGTCTAGTGTCCATTAATCTTTCTTGCACAGTTATAATAACATTTGTCAAAATAAATCTTGACATTGAAAATATGACTGATCAATTATCAAGATAAAGTTTAATTTTTATAAATTAAATAAAATGTAAAATCTTAACTTAAGTTTCCGATTGGCAAGCGCGTCTCATCACGTGCGTATGATGGGTGTAAATATATATATATATAACAGATGTGTGAAATGCAATGCATTGAGCTCCCAGCATGCGGGCATTACTAATTGACTTTTACTACCTTTTTTTTGTATTTCACGTTTAACTTTCATGAAATCATGCTATAATTTCATTGTATAAAGAAATTCTCACAATCATGAGACCGCCTCGCATTACACGCACGTTTAACGACTTTATTTTCTTACATTTAAGTGGGTTACAGGGTGTAGCAAACTACCGCCAAGAACGAAACGCGTTTGATTTTTCAGAATCGTATATATGTTTAAAATTACGAAAAATTCACTTCCCATATATCTGCCACCTCCTTATCTCACGATTGACCGTCTATATACTTTTGTCTCCAGGCCGATTTTTCAGTTTCACAAGTGTTTCTGCCACCTTCGCCAAACGGGGCGCGAATGGCAAAAAGAATTGCGCGAGTCGCGTCAGACAATCTTTTATCCCGCTTTGTGCAAGCGATAAATATATTTCTGGTCTATATAGTGCGAACACTCGGCTGGCCTTTTTTTTACGCTTCAGTCGTAAAACCTACGCTAATAGATACGGTAAACATGTTCCGTAGGTATATAAGCGCAGAGCCAAGATCGGACGTGTGAATGATGCATCGGTTATTTCATGCAAATCGCGCGCGCGCGTTTTCAATGATTCTATCGTAATGTGGCCGTACATTATGCGCTATTAGCGCGACCACCAGCTTAAGATCTGAAAGGTGTTTCGCTAAAATGATCGTTAAATTATGCTAAGTGCGGAAAATGTTTTCCTCGCTTGTTCAATCGATAGTTAATGAAAAGCATAAAATCGTTATCTACCATCCTTAAATTTGTTTATCATAAAGAAATTAATTTTTAACGAAAGACACAATGTATCTAGCACTGTACCTATTTATCTATGTTCCAAAAGTGAATCTAAATAGATCGCAAGTTGAATGAATCGCTAAAACAGGAGTAACGAGCTCGACAGTGTCAATTGATTCCGTATCGACTCCACAGTCAACAATATTGACTGTGGCAAACTCTGTAGCAATGCGGAATTCCACAGTTGCCTCTTAAATAAACACCAGCGAGAAATATTTTCGTACCCAAAGATGATGTTCTACAAGTCATCGATGATTGAATAAACCGTTGCGAGTATGTTAAGAAGAAAAAAAAGGGGTATTACGCATAAGCTTCGTTAGCCATTGTACCTCTCGCGCAAACTCCTTCGACCGTTTTATAATATGTAATTATCGGTGATCGCTGACTCCTTTGCTTTTGTAAATTTATGGAACGAGGTAATTCGCGAAATGCATAATGCAAGGCCACAGAGCTGCTGTGGTTAACTAGCGTTATGGTTTTCCGTGAAATCCTCGACTACTCGATACATGGATTGATCGATTTTCTTATGTATATTCAGCCTTCGTTACTGCTCGATTTGGACGCGTGTTAATCTACTGGTAACGTATATCAATCTGGACTTTGTGTGATTTATTGAAAACATAGTTGAAAAATATATAAATAGCGACACTCGCGTAGTCGTAAAAAAAACGCACAGACAATGCAAGTTTCGTGGATCTTTTTATCCCGACACGAAGAAGAAGGCCAAGTAATCACTTAGTATATTATACGCACTGCGAATAGTATGCGATGTCCTCTTAAAAGCATTTGCCTGTTGAAAACTGCCGTAGCGTACAGCTCAATACACATAGCCGGAGAGCGTCGGCCGTCTGGTCACGCATCCATCGTTTTTCCCGAGAGACCACTTACGGAGCGGTAGTAGTGGTACGGGGGCATATTTCCGTGTCGCAGTAGCACCGTCGGTCATTATCATAATGACCGAAGGGGCGCGGCAATGCTCGACGACCTCGCGGCGACGACTACGACGACGACGAGCCCAAACTCGAGAGCCTCGCCTCTCGATATGCAAGAGAGCAAAACAACATTAACATCTTGCGTCGGTGGTGGACGAGAGAGAGAGAGAGAGAGAGAGAGAGAGAGAGAAAAGAGTTGAGAGCACCTCTTGTAACAGTTGTAACTAATCCATTTCCCGAACAAAGGAGAGCTTACCGCGAAGTGTGCAGGGTATCGGCTTTTTGTTGCGGAAGACAGGTGTCTCTGATTGATTCGGCGATAAGTTTTTGGCTCAAACGTTGATCTGCCTTTGGCTTGAATGGAAAATGGGAGGGAAATGTTGAATTTATGTTACTGCTTGTGTGAAGCAGTTAGGTGCAGGTACCTATTGCAGTTAGGTTTTGTAGGGATTCTTTTTTTTTTGCGAATGATAAATGAATGATTTTGCTGAAAAACGATTGTATAATTATCGCATTATTTGGCTACATTTACTACAATTTCAAAGATTTTTCTAATAGTGATTATTACTATTAGCTAAAATCGAAACAACACTTGCGTTATAAAAAATCAAAACATCAGTTGACCGATTAAATCGTTTAGTAGTTTTGATCGTTGGAATCCTAAAGCTCTGTGAATTCTTGACACACAGTATTAGGCATAACATCTTTCTTCGAGGCTAAAATGTCTTGGCATTAATCTGTTATTCGTGGGTTTATAAGACGTGTACAAGATTAATTTATTCTTAGTGTTAAACCTGAAAGTTGAATAGCTCGGCGTGTTAATAAACCATCTATCCCAATACAATCGAATTCTCGTCAGTATTATTACGCTATACGATTATCAAGTATAAAAAAAGTGTGATAATACGATTAGGGAAAAAGAGCGAATTATATTTCAAGTGCCTCTTAATGCCTCGATAGATAACAGTTCCCTTATCTCATTATAATATCTGAATCTTGTAATTAGTCGTGAGACGTCTCGTTGATTTCTGATAAGTGTCTATCTTGAAATGAACGTTTACGGGTTCTGATTATATTTCAATGCGATCTGTTCCTTTCGAAATAAAAGCTTTATTGACCTAATTGTCCTTCGTGTTTTATAATATTTTCTCGTTTTTGTGCTTGCAGTTCAACTTTGTGGGAAGGATTTTGGGACCACGCGGAATGACTGCGAAGCAGCTGGAACAAGAGACTGGATGCAAAATCATGGTGCGAGGCAAAGGATCGATGAGGGACAAAAAGAAGGTAAATATTATCGGTTGAATAGTGGCTCAAACAATAACACTCGTCACATTAATTAACATAAACCGTAAGATTTTACGCTAAACAGGACTAACCAGCGAATGATTAACAAAAGGAAAATGCATTTGTGATATTGAAATTATCTGGGCTGTTCCACTTTGATCGTAAGTATACATACTTGGAAAAAGCATTTGTCCTATTAGAAATGCATTCGTCCCGAATAGTCGCAAAACTATTACATGGTCCAACATAAATTCATCGTCCAGCGCATCCACGCAATCATTTTCGCATAAATTACGTTAAACTCGCCGAAATAGAACGATAAGAGTCGGTTATTGCATAACCGCGTGGCGACATGATTAGGAAGCAATTAGAGGAATTGGGTTGGCCCACTTGATTGGACGTTTCTTCTAGCCGACGACCAAGATTTCTTGAACTCGCGCCAGAATCTATTCTGCATCGGATTCACCCGCGACCCGTTTTTTGCTTTTGCTCTCGTCCCATGCACATACGCAACGGCGCGCTTGATAAAAGGGATATGTATAATAATATCATGGCCTTTCCTTGTCTGAAATTATCACGGCAGACTGAGTTTTTTCGGTGTACATATACGCATATACGGCTTTTTCGCTTAGTTAAGTAAATTGGCCGTGAAATCGGCCAGTCGTCATTTACGGGGCTAAGGAGAGCACGAAAAGCTCACTCTTGCGGGGAATATAGGTGTAGCGACAGCGGCAGTATGGACTCTCGTTGATTGTAGACGTTGTTTGTATAATGATGATGAGGGATTTTGAAGGAACTGATGAGGATGGATTCTTGGGTAGGAATTAAACGGCAAGTGACTACTTGAAAATTGTTCCCAGGAAAGGTATAGGACTTTAACAGACGTTTGAGAGCACGTCCGATAAACGTAGCACACGATTGTCTTAGCAATAATTGTTTTTTTAGGATGTAACTTTTTTTTTTAATTATTGGCTACGTGCAGGGATAAATATGTTTTCGTTTTAAATGACGACGTGTACAGTATTTTAGTCCTTGAAAAGTATTGCAATTTACTATTATAACAAAAAAGACGAGGGCAAAAAACAGCGTGTACTATTTTTTAACACACTGAAAGCGGAAAGAGACGGAAACTCAGTGTTTTGGGCTCGGAAAACAGACACCAAAGGTCGAGTGTCGCGCTCGATATCTTAAAAAATTAATTTTTGTTTCGTATAAATTAAAAACTTGATTCCAAAATTTAACTTGAGAAGTTATAAAACCAATCATGAACTATTTTTCAGTAAAATGCGTATAGATACGATTCATTTGTATAAGAAACACTATTTCTCGAATACTTCCAAATAAGACAACAAAATAAAAAAGAAATCTGAGTAGTCATCAAAGTTTCTCTCATCCAACATAGACTCGGAGTATTTCTCTCTTATATTTGTCTCGTTCGCGCGATCAATCGTGGCAATGTCCTCCGCATAAAGCGCATTTTCCTTTGCCGGCTACTGCAGCGCCGCGCGCAAAGGTATAGACCACAACGAGTCGAGGCCGTTGCGAAACGCATCAAGTATCTATGTATAAAACCACGACCGCACTGATGCGTGTATATATATGCAGGCTCCGCACATCAGCATGCATATACATATTTAATAATTTTTTGGCGTTTTTATGTGGTCCACGCGCGGGTTAATGGAGGTGAGAGCTCGAGATTGGTCGGCTCCGAGATTAACCACTCTTTGCTGCCTGAGACCTATTTTGAAAATAAAATTGTATTTCAGGTGTCGGGCGCTTGGATCGAAGGAGGTTGCATCTCTTCCGAAATAAATGAACGTAATCACTTTAATATTCGATCGTGTATGAATAAATTCAAATTTCGATTTTAACGATGCGCAAGGTTTAAATATCCTTTTAGAAGCGCGATACACAATTTAAAAACAATTTGTATACCTTCGTCCATCGGCATAGAAGTAGAAAATTCAATCTACACAACTGATTTACACGTAAATTTTCACACGGTCTAGAGTTACAACTCCCGACTTCTCCATAGATTCCAGATTATAGGCTCGTAAAAATGCGTACATTATAGTCGCCGGCATGATCGGTATACACACAAGTCTCTCGAGCACCAGCAGAGTATAGGCCGCGGCGACGACAGACGCACCACGCGCTTTTCCACGCTTATATGTATGTAAGCGTGTAGGGGGGAATTCCGCATGATGGATCGGGCCGGCATCTGAACGTCGGCATCGGCATCGCCCGCATAAATGCACTCTACCCACGATCGACACTTATATACATATTGCCGACAACTGCTACTATAATATTGAGAGAGAGAGAGAGAGAGCTTGTTGTAGCTAGGAGGCATTTCGTCACTCGCTCGTGTTACTTCAAAGGTTGACTCGAGCGTAATTAGACTGATGTTGCTCAGCTCGGTGAGATATTGAGTTTTGAAAAGTACCGTTAGCGGGAGACAATTTTCATGAGAGTTTGTATTGATGCTTTCGTCGTTGAGCGTTAGTTTTCTTTTATTATTGCTTCGACAGGTTTATTCCTATACCTGTAATTTACAATTTGTTGATTAGAAATAATTAGGTTTCGGGTATTTTTACTAATTAAAGGGAACATTAAATCGATATGAAAAGGAGCTTATGAATATATATAACAACAGTAGCTATCACGTGTAATTTTTTTTTTATCTACAGTCAAGTATTATCAATATTCAATTAACTAGTAAAGTGCGTTGATCATGCGAGCGCGTATAAATCAAATCCAAGTCTTTCATACTTGAGTAATCGATAGCCATCATTCAATTTTACGAATAAATGAAAAGAAGTAATAAGTTATTAATCGTATAGAAAGAGCGCGTTATGGCTGAAAAAAAATAGGAAAAAATAAATGTCCAATCTATTCGCGTTTCATCTTAGCGCCTATTATCCTGCACCTCTTGAATATTTTCGCATCTAATTACTAATGAAATTAGTGACTCGGTCGTAAAAAACGGCGCAACATCCCGTTTGAAAATCATACACAAAGCGCCAGCAAATCGGTCAAAGCCGTTGCAACAAACTGAAATTCTATCTCCTCCGCTTGTTGTTGCCACATAATGCTTCCTCCACCTATACATATGCACTCTCTCTCTCTCACGATATTTTATTCTAGTTCGTACAAACTATCATTATATTTTGTAATTCTTATTGGAAATAAAATGATATTTCTCTATCGCGCGCAGAAAATATGTCAATTGCAGCGTAACGCGTTCTCTTTTATCTTTACCATGCCGTAGAGAATTAGTCGTGGCCACGTAATAGGTGAAAAGACGCACACACACGCGCGCGCGTGCGCGTAATGCAACTGACCGGTAGGATGCGCAGGATAAACGGTCCGACTGTGCAGAGCAGAGTGGAGCAACAGCCAGCGGCCGATCGCGACACGACGATACCGCACCGAGTTGAAAGATCTTTCCAGGGAACGAATTATTATTTCCGACCCGTTGTGCAAGCATTCCTAATGCGATATATATGTGTGCGTATATATGTTTACAATGCACTGCATTATTCCGGGATGCTCGGCAGATGTTTGGCTAAACAAAAGTCACTCGGTCGAATATCACCAGTTTTATCTCTCTCTCTCTCTCTCTCTCTCTCTCTCTCTCTCTCTCTGTGGGGCAGAGAATCGGAATTCTAGATGTTTTTTTTTCGTATATATAGGAGCAGTGGAAGTTTTAGTGGAAAAAGGGGGTGAGGAAATTTCGCTTCTCGTGTCAATGTCAGGTTAGTTAGTCACGCTGCGAATTTGGCACTGATTTCCAAATGTCAAAACATTTCGACTCTCTCTCTCTCTCTCTGTATCTCTTATATCTATCTGTTGTCGCTAAAGTTTCGCGATTTATTCAACGCGCTCGAATATGAATCGCAACGAAAGTCAAATCGAGCGGAGCCGCATCCACTGCGAATATAAATAATATGTAGGAAATTGTTCGACAATACAGTAAATCGGACACTTTGTATTTTATATTTAAATTTTAGTTCGCATCGATTCCGTTGATCGGCTATTATTTCAATATATTTAAATAAGTCATAAGAATAACAAGAATCCATTTGACATTGATCTCTACAATGACTGAATAGCAGGAACATTGAAGATGTATAAAATTAATTCTGTCTATTCTTTTTAATTTCATTGTCAATATATTGCGTTATTTTCCCATCTTGGAATAAAACCTTACTATGTTCGTCGCGTTTACTGTTACTCAAAGAAAACACCTTCGATATATATTATATTCCATCGTTTTCCGCTTTACACCCCATTTAAAAATATAAAACAAAATTTTTAAAACAGCTAAAAGTATAAGAGAAGAGAGAATTTCTTAATTGAAATAAGTAATGAACTCGAGGGTTTTATGTACTTTTTCCAAGTAATAAATCGCTAAAAAAAAGGTCGAAACTCTCTCGCAGAGAGCGATACGCAGAGGTGATATATATCTGGAAGGCAGCAGCGGCCAGCAGCGGTCTTTTTTTTTTTATTTATAAAATGCAAAATACCGGCGCGGCCGTTGATTAACTTCCAAGAAACCTTGGAAAATAAACTTTGCTTGCTCTCTCTGTTGTTTTTCAAGCTGCACTTGGCGCGCGGCTCTCGAACACTTCATGAACGTAAGTATTTTTTCTGCCCTGAATATTTCTCGCCAACCGCGCCGAGATCTGTATTTCAACTCGAACACTTCTTTAAGCACGATGTCTTTATATTTTTTCTCTTCCTTCAAATATTACAATGGCACCGCAAATTATATTGTACACGTACATCTTATGAGTTTGCAAGCTATTTTTATTTTATTGACATGGTTGTTAAGAATATATATATATGTATAATACGTCACACCGAGTGACACGTTTATTACACGTTTAATTTTATTTTACATCTCGGTATACTGCACTAGATGTGCTAGCATGCGTAAGTTATCTATACATAGTTGTTTTATTTGGCAGACGATGGCCGCTAAGTTGTTTTAGCTGACCAATTTATTCTTTCGCAAGCTGAACAGCGCGCAGGATGTTACTATATGTATATCCAATTTGCGCGACGCAGCATTGAATAAGATTTAGCTTATCCATCGATGATGCTGTAATTTTAGTTCGGTCTCACTGTAGACTATACATGTGCGTTATTATACTTTATTGTCGCTTAGAAATGTTGTGTATATATGTGTAATAACTATCTTTGGCATACACGTTATATACGTAAAGACCTGTGATTTTTAAGAATCTCGTAAATCTTGTGACGTATATATATATGTGTGTGTGTGCGTGTGGCAAGGTAAAATAGTATAGAGCTCTGCCGAGTACAATGAATTAAGGGGAGCTTATGATTTTGCCGCTTAGGAGGAGCAGAACCGAGGCAAGCCAAACTGGGAGCACCTGACGGACGAGCTGCACGTACTGCTTACGGTCGAGGACACGGAGAACCGGGCCACCCTCAAGCTGGCGCGCGCCGTCGAGGAAGTCAAGAAGCTCCTCGTGCCCGTGGTGAGAAAGTTCCAATTACTCGTAACCTCGCGGCTCCTCTCTCCCCTCTCCATCATGTACTAACGACAATTCTACACAAACTGTATATGCGTATAGGAAAAGTTGGGAGGGCCGCAGAAGCGCTGGATTATTATTAACGCGAGGGAGGATCGGTTTGAAAATCAGGTCGCGATTCCAAAGCGGCACGTGCTGCGCGCGTATATTTTAGCTCGGCTAGCGCTGCACCTGCGCCTTGCGGGGAGTAGTCTAGTATGCGCGAGAGCGCGGGAAAACGGGAACGAGTTAAATGCGGACATTCGGGTGTGTGTGTCTTTAGTAGCGGCGCAACTCCCACGCGGCCCCGCGGTCCGAGCTGGCTCGTGCAGCTTCGGTCTTTTGCCGAGCGATTGCTCGACGATTAAGGGTGCAGCGGGACAATGCGTCGACGATGATGCAGCAAATTACGTATGATCAACAATATCAAGGGGATGCGATGCTGTCCTACTTTACCGACATTGCATTTTCATCGTGTAGCAAAAGAACTACTTGTCGCTCGAATAAGTTTTTTCAAAAATAAATCATAAACAGTATCCAAAAATACTATCCAAAAAAACAATGTTATAACGCAAAGGTCCGTTCGATAAGGAAGATGAATAAATGACTTTTGGGAAAAATCAAGAAAGTTAAGACATTCGATCGCGGCAGACGAGAAGCACGACGACAGAAACGTTCAATACCTCAAAGTGCAGCGACACGCGCCACATCCGGCACACGTGCATTAGCTCGTCGTCGGCGGCCATTAGAAGAGCACACATAAGTATCCGCGTAACGCGAGCCCATCGAGGACACGCCTCGGAGGCGACAAATACTTTGGCTTGACACACTATATATACGTATACTCGCGCGATACGTCTCACCGAAAGCTCGCGGAGATTCTTGATTTTTCATATATACTAGGCGAGAACAACGCCGACGCGCCGACTATGTAGAGCCTCCTCCAAGTTCAAAAACACCCGAAATAACGCCATTAACCTCGTTTTACCGCGCGCTGCACAGCCTCCGCTTCCTTCTTCTCTATTGTACATCTCTCTTGCACGGACAGATCCAATCTTTCCACCCTCTCACTCTCTCTCTACTCTGTTTTTCTCTCTCTTTTTTTCTTCTTCTTTTTTAATGACCAAAAAGAGGTTCTCGTAGTGTAGGATTTCACCTATTCGACTAACAAGTTGTACCCTATATATCCCAGAAATGAATGTTTAAAAAAAAAGAAAAGAAAGAAATAAATGAACAAACGAGATTCGATACGCGTCGACTCGTTACGATACGATTCTGACGATAATGTCTGTCGATCCGCAGCAAGCCGACGGGGAGGACGAGCTGAAGAAGAGGCAGCTCATGGAGCTCGCCATCATCAACGGCACCTACAGGGACTCCAATACCAAAGTGCCCACGGCTACAGGTAACATTGGTAATTGACTCTGCATTGTTATAGTTTGTGTTTCATTCCTAATATACATTATACTTACTTGACGCGCTCACATCGCACTCGTTTATAACTTATTTTCGGATATGCTTTCTTATACGCGAACTATATCTTTTTTTTTCTTCTCTTTTTTTTTTTACCTAGTATCAGCCTAGTCTCTTCATCTCGATAGTTTTTTCAACCTTTAATTAAAAATTTAAGTAAAAAATCACGTTCGTAAGTTAATCGAAGGAAAAAGTAAAAAAGACACGAATACACATGAGATTGACCGCAAGTATACACGTGATTAGAGAGCGCTAAACTGCAATGCCGAGTTGAGACAGTTTAGACAAAAAAAAAAAAAAAAAAAAAAAAAATTAATGGGAGAAAAAAAAATTGCATCGCACAAATTATACTCTGAACTCTCTATCTATTCGCCTCTATATAATACATAATTATACAATAAAAACTCGCACACTAGACGCGAACCTGCACCCGCTGCACCATCAGTACAACCAAAGCCCCTCTGCCCGCCTGTCGAACGGGCCATTACCATTCACCCTAGCCTTCGACATTGCAGCCTGCGACGAGGAATGGAGGCGCGTGGCCCAGGCGGCAGCCGAGTCCCAGCGCCTGTTGCCCGGCCTCGGCACCCAGATGCGCACACCCAGTGCACCGTTGGGCGCGCCTCTCATACTATCGCCGAGGATATCCGTCCCGACTACGGCCGCCTCGCTGCTCAACGGCTCGGGACCACCCGGTTCCCTGCTCTCGGCCGGCGATCCACACGGACTGATCTACGCCCCTTACGCCGACTACGCCAACTACGCGGCACTGGCCAGTTCCCCGCTTCTCACCGAGTACGCCACGGCTGACCATTCTGGTGGGTTGTTCGCTCGCTGACGCTGAATGCGGGGCGTCGCGTGCCAAACCTCTCGACGTTTTGCCTCGTATATATATCAAATGGCGCGCACTTACGCGATCGGCTCTATATATATACACACACACTCTCTCTCGTTCTTATCTACTACTACGGCTGCTTCTATACATGTACACGTATGTATATATCTGTCGGGAAGACCGGCGTTATGTACCCGATTTTTTTGCTTGCGCGAGCTCCGCCAACGCTGTACAGTCTTTTGCTAGACGATATATGCACGTGTATGTATGTATATTCGGTATAGACGCGGGGATACGCAGTGGGGGAGCGAGACATGTTGCATGCCACTGCGTGTGTCTATCTCCATCTGCGACGAAACTGATGTGTGTCTTTGTGTCGTCGTCGTGCGATCATCGACGAATCCTAGATTTCTAAGTGGGCGAGGTGCTCATCTGAATTACTTGGTAGCATATACAGTTTGTATAGTCGTTGCGAGACTCGCGAGTCCGGGGAAAATGGTTGACCATGTTGACGTAGCGGTTACAGAGAGTATAGATGCATGCTGAATGTGTGGCAATTCGATCATTCTAAGCGGTCGGCTATTCTCCTAACTTGAGAGTTTTGTCCTCGACTTGCACTGTTTCAAAGATTGTCTTAATTCTTTCGACGTTACACGATTCATAAAAAACAACTTTTACATACAGCACTGATGATTCTTTGTCACGGTGTACGCGAAATGTATTCGCGTATAATTCGTTGTTTCAATCGAGTGAACTTTTGCATCAAGTGATTCAGAGAGTTTCTAGCTTTTTATTTTCTATTTATCGTTTTCTATCGGTCTTTCTTACCCTCTGCTCATCAATTTCTATATTTCTTCAAATCTTTAGGAGTGAAATGTATTTCGCGATCTGCTTGAAACAGCCAAAATTACAACATTTTCGATATGCTACGCTCCGAGGGATTTGAGGATTACGCATTGAAAAAGTACACCGAAAATCGATATAAGCGAAAATGTAATTTTTTTAAAAGAAAAAGAGATATGAAAATCATTGACGGTTTTATTTTTAAAACCTTTGTAAGAGGGTGTAGTACGATCTCGTCAAATTAATCTAGATAGATTTTATATTGGTAATCGTTAGAAATTGACTTTTTGCGTGTACTATTTTTCAATGCACACAAAAGCACGCGTTACAAACCATATACAACGCGAGATAGCAAAACGAAAAAGAAAACGAAAACAAAACATGTATGTGTTCAGTTGTGTAAATTGGAGCAGAACCGTACCCGTTACTTTATATCTATGGATATTGTAATTTTATTTTATTCTATATGTTCGGAGAATAATCGTAGGGAAACGGGTTCGCCAAACGAATCGCAAATGATCAGTAAAATGCTCGGTATAGTCTTTCCATTACAGTAGCTTCGATCTTCTTTTTGTCTGCGATTCCTTCGGTGCGCCGTCTTTTCCCTTCGCACTCGACATGAATTTCGTCGATCGGCCTACAACCGCCAGTCGATCTACACAGGGATGCAATCGCGATGATCTACACGATTCGATAGATGAAAAATCGTCGAAATATTAGTTCACAGCGATTGAACGCTATAAAAACAAAGGGTTTTCGCGTATATACAGTATAGTTGTATGGTTGCATAAGTGAGAGAGGTTACATATACATAATATATTAGAATAGGCAGAATCTCGTCACATAGTCCAGACAATTTTGATGAGTGTGCAGCAAAGAACTAGATCGAATGATCGCCGCGAAAACTTTTGGAAACTTGAACTTTTAGCCTTGACTGCAGCCGCGCGCGTTCAAACTTTTCGCGAGTATGTACAAGCAATCGTCAAAACAATATTTTATATCTACTCGCGAGCTCGTGGCTCGCCACGAAGGAGGAATTAAAAAAAAGAAGTAACGCTAAATAAGGGAGCGTAGTATAGACGTCGTCGGAGCACGTGAATAGCTGAATCAGTCAATTACTAGTCGCTGTTCGTCAGTTCTGAGTTTTAGCGTCGCATGCTATATAGTGAGCTGCATCACCCACACATACACACGCACACACCTACACGCGACATATATAGAAATATGTATACACCTACATTTGAACAGCTACACGCGTATATATACTATGCGAGATATATAATAATATGTAGGGAAAAAAAAAAAACAAGTAAAACCTCGAATGTACAATCGAGCAGAGAAGGGCGAATCGATTGCGCGGCTTAAGAATTCGCGATTCGACTTTTATTTATCTTTCGCTCGCGCTTACGATCAAGTTTCGACGAAACGCGGTTAATTTGTATAGAAATTTGATTATCGGTCCGTTAAATTAACCAATTTGAGTGAGACTATATAGTGATCCAATTAGAAACGTCGAAACGGAGAAGACGAGCAGTGCCTCATTTTTGCGTTTTATAATATATGTTCAAAAAAAAAAAAAAAAACACAAATTTTATCGGGAGTGGAATTCTCAGGCTGTATTAAGCAGCAAAACATACATGACAGATTTACTTTCGCTTCTTGATTTATTTATATTCTATCGAAAAATCGTCCGTGATGTATTGAAGAGAAATGATGGTGCAGCTAATACGTGGAAACAATACCTCCCCGCGCAAAAAAAAGAGATTAGTATCTGCAAAATATTGCGGTAAATGTAAGCGACCATATTGCCAACCTATCGCAAAGTGCTATTGGCAATATTTTATAGAAATTTCGCTTAGGCACCACGGCAAAATGTTGACGATATGTTGGAGCAAGTATTGCCAATATACTAGTGATTTTTTGTCATGTCCAAAAATTTATGTTGCCAATATATTGGTGATTATCGACTACTAAAAAAATTTGTACGAAACATCAGCATTTAAGAACGTTATTATATGATCTAGTAATAAATTTATTATCAACATATATCGCTATGGTATCTAAGCGAAACATTGCTAGTAGCTCTATAATGGTTATGCTGTATGTTGGTAATACATTGCTTATGCTTTTTGCAGTATGTTGGAGGTATAAATTGTTTTTTCGTGGATCGTCTATTTTTTATTATCTCGTGTACGAGAAAAGGCGTCGCCGCGGAGATTTTTTTTACAATCATACATGTATAGTACTAGTCCAAAATCCCTTTTTTTTAATTATTTTTTTTTTTATTAATAATCGCGATCTGTTCAAGATCTGAAAGTAAAAATTTATTTTCTAGCGGCAGGGATATATTTTATATATATTATATATATATTTTTTTTTGTAATTTCGATCGGTAATCGATTGACATGCAGCACGATATCATTCAATGACGCCAGATGTATATTTATAAGCGTTCGAGTTATTTATTTGGGAGACTTTTTTTACTTCGTTATGGATAAAATAGATTGGGAAAAGACATTTTTTATTGTATATATAAAATACGCGAATCGAAGAAAACTGTTTTATTATTTATAGACTGTTATTTACTATTCGCACGACGATGTGTTTTAAATGAAATACAGACAGAAATCGATTACCGATTGCATAATAATCGAGTTAAATTAACAAGTGCCAGGAACGGTCATCTTTCGTTACTTTTTCTTTACACAATTTTTATATATTTACGGCATGACTGTATAAAATATATCGAGTCTAGCTATTTTGTTATGGATATACGTAGTAGAATTAAAAATCATACCGTCGAATTGAAGCTAACTTTTCTACGCTATAGTGCAATAAAAAAGAAAAAGAAAACAAAATATACTTCGACTGAGCAGCCAAAAAAAAGTGCATACCTAATACAAATACCGACGAAAGCTGTCCATTTCCGCGGATTCATTTACAAACGATTCAAGCTACCCGATCGGCGAGCTGTTTATTCGACAATATTGAAAGAATCGTAAAAGATCGGAGCATCTTCCGCGCCCCTTCCCTTTTACTATATACTTTCTTTCTTTCTCCTAATCTTCGAGCGTACATATACGCACTCGCACACTCGCACACACATACCACACATATATGTCTGTGTGTGTGTGTGTGAGCAGAAAGAGGGAGAAGGAGTAGTCCATCCGTAAAACGGCAGCGGCAGCGCGTGCAGTTTTTAGAACTTTGTTAGTCACACAAGAAGAGTCAGGTTGAGTTTTAAATTTAGAAGCGGGTTGCGGAGAGTCGCGAGCGCGCGCACGAGAGAGAGAGACATTTAAGAGAGAGCGAGAGAGCCAACCGTTAAAACGCTAGAAGATACGGGGCGCCTAGAAAAGAGAAGGATAATATTTTTTCGCTCTCCTTTCTCCCTCATACTTGGCTCTCTAACTCTATTTTTACCGCTGGAACCGCCGCGGCACTTCTCAATGATAAATATATCTCGGGCAGCTTCTCAGCCTGGGCCTCGGTATTATTTCCTCCCCCAATTATAAGCAAATAACGTTACGAGTATATCTATTTGCGTGTATAATTGGATTTCGGGGGCTCTTCCGATAGTTTGTCATTATTTAAAGAGAAAAAAAAACTATGTACCGTCCACGACGAGCCGGAAAAAAAGTCGAGACGAGACGGAGCGAGAGTTAGATTTGAGGAGGGGACAAAGAGGAAAAACGGTGCCCCGATCGTCGTCTTCGTCGTCGTCGTCGTCGTCGTGTTATCCCGTATTCGACGGACGAGTTCGCTTTTTTTATTATTGAGTATACATATATATAGAGATATACTATTATTATTGTTCTTTGCAAACGAAGTATCCAGTTACCCGCGACAAATTTGCACGCGCGCCCGGTTTTCGCCCTGAAACGCGACGAGGTATAGGCCTCTGTTTTTATCATTTACAAATTTACCATGGGATCTAAAAATACGGGCCGGCGGCGCGCCTCCCGATATAGCAACGTCTCATCGATTTTGCTCCGGCTGGAGAAAAATCCCTAGCACACGGCACAATGCGGTGTAAGATCTTAACGTCGGAAATATGTATATGCGTAAACGCTTCTTTTTGCTTCTTCTTTTTTGTTCAACGACGAAGGAAGTTTCACAATTTGCATCGATGCATCTTATCGATTTTCAGTAATCGGACTCTTTTTATTATCTCATCGGGTTAATTCTCGTTATATTCTCGTCGAATTTTCAGGGCGGAACGAATATCGTGCATCACTCAATGCAATAATCAAAGGCCATTCATAATTGTTATAGGTATAATTATATATCGATGTAGTATAATACATATATGAGATGCGCATTATATTTTAAAGATAATACATGAAGGTATATACATAAATTATATTATATATTCGCATATATATATATATTTATTTAAAGATTAGTGGAGATATTGTGTAGAAGAAAGAGATGTACCTTAGTTAGCGAGATTATATAGCTTTTCTTTTTTTGTCAACTCTCAGATTTTTATGAGACTATTGTTTATATATATAATATATATTTAAATTTTTAAGTGATTTACAAAGCTCGTTTATTGAGATTGTTAGGCATTAAACGCGGTTTTATACTCTTAAACGAACGATCGATTTACGTTCTTTTTTTTATAAACGCGATTAGAGTCTTCATTGTGTATTTTTTAATTTTTTTTTTTTTTAATTTTAATCTTCATATTGTTTACTCGTCTTAATCGGTGATGGTTTTGATCTTTATCGTTAGTCCCTTAATTTTTTTCTCCCGTCCTTGACTCTTTCGTATCGTTTACTTAATAATCGTTTTATTTTCACTCTGTTTTCCCTTACGCGTTAATTTTTCTTTAATCACTGTAGAAGTCAAAATTACTAAAATTAAAGCAGAATCTAACGACTTATAGGTTGTGAATTCTTAATAATTATCATTAACCACGCGAAAATTCTCAAGTAACGAATAATAACAAAAAAAAAGGACAATGGAGAATGTAGCAAGTACCACTAGAATCTCGAGGTAACGTCGTAAACGAATAATTTCCCTAGGGTTTGAAAAATATGTTGAGTAATAACAATAACACGCGACTAAAACAACGACTACTAACTTATCGTTCATCGGCCCGCCTTTTTTATCCTAAGAAACTATTGTTTATAATATATACGAGACTCGCTCACAATTATTTTCTCTAATTACGTTTTGTGTAACATGTTTTTTTTCGCGTTTCGGAACCACCTAACGCTCGTTGGGTTTTTTTCTTAATGTTTAACCTCCGCTCATTCGTATAGTGATTCCGCATTTCGGCCGTAGGTTCAAGAATGATACAACCAATAGAAAGTATTATCTAAAATTTAACAAAACTTTAACAAGATTTAATTACTTCGCAAAAATACTCTTCACTTATATTGTTTTTAAATTAAAAAGAGTATTGTACACTTGGATTTTTGGAGACTGTTGGAATCGCAAGGATGAGCGGCGCTCGTTTTCGCAAAATTCTATAATTCTCTCGTGCAAAAAGAAATTGTCATAATTCTTTTTTTCTTTTGTTAACGTGAAATAACAATAATCAAACAAAAAAGATCGTCACGCATTATTATATTCCTGCGCGTACATGGCTGGTGATTAGGTAGGATTATTAAAAGAAAGACGAAGAAAGACACAAGAATTGCGTAGGAGTTGTTTTTTTTACTCTCCGTTTTTGCGTGTCCGCCGGCGCAGGCGTGAAATGGAAAACACTTAAATAGAAGACTATACAGTATAAGAACTTAGGGGAAAAAAATGGAAGCGGAGTAGCGCGTAATAAAGCACGCGCGCCAACACATGCCCAGGGACCAAACTTTATTATGAAAAATCGTTTTCAGGACTGATGGTTCTAGCGTATACTTGCCCATGTCGTGCTCTCGTTCGAAAATTCAATTGGACAAGTTCGTTCGAACAATCCCTATCATGAGATTCGCCTATATACTCTTAAACGGTAGTAATAGCTGTCAAAATCATTCTAAATGTTTACGTTATGTTCGCAACATAGTTTTGTTAAAGTTACTTTTAATGTGCATCATTGATACTCGTTGTAATGCTCCTGAACCTGCGTCCGTTTCCATCGTGTCGAACTGCATGTAGGAAACTATAAAGTAGAGAAGGAATTGGACAAGGCGAATTTTCGAATCGAGGGCCATGGAGATGTAGAGAACGCGCGTTACGAAGAGAACGATTGTGTATACCATTTATTTTTTACGATTCTTATTTAATTTTATTTTTTTATATATATAAAACGAGATATTAGCCGCCTCTGTTATACCGCACACAGTTCTGCGCGAATATATAGAGATATTGAGTTTCATTCTAATCGACGTACGTAAATTTCGAGTAGAATGCACCAGCATAAACATGACTTTCTCTCGATAAATTATTTAAATTATAATATATATTATATATACACCTACTTTATTACCTATAATTATTACTTTATTACTATTATACAATTTACAAATAAATAGCATAATATTATCGTATCTTTTGCTTCGGCAAAACTCGAGTTTGACTACGGAAAAATCGCAAAAAAGAAGTTATATGCACCCACCCCACAACACACAAACGCACATATATTTCACAAGATTCAGCTACGAATTCTCGAACACACTTGTCGTAAAAGCGTAGTTTATCTTTAATTTCATTACTTTTCTTGTCTTTTTAAAAAAAAATCGATTGTCGAACAACATAGAATCAAAGCGCAGCCATATAATGAGTGAGACACTCGCAGTATATGTGACCTACTTATTATTATTATTATTATTATTATTATTATTATCATTATTATTATTATTTTTATTATTATTATTATTATTACAGCGTTATGTACATCACTAAGGTATTTGAATTTAATTATTGTTATATATACATGAGTTTAAGGTGAATCATTATGATGACGAGTTGTATCTCTTAAGTATTCTAGCATTTAAGTCGTAAACGCCATACTTTATTTTTGTATAATTTACGTAAGTATTTGCAATATCCGCCGAACGAGCAAAGCGAATCTCTCGGTTCCTTATCTTCTCATCTCGCCTGCGACGTCCACTACCAGGATGACCTCTGTACCTCAGTTATAATATGAAAAAGAAAGAAAGTAATTGTATTAGGTGCATTATATATATATATATATTTATATATATATGGATGAGAAGAGAAGGAAACGTCGAGGTCCGATTAGTGTTCGAGGTTCAATAGTCTACCCACGACTTTGCCCTCTCAATGAGCGTCAAGCCTTAATTATAGCAATCAGCAATCTATAAACAGTATATATATATAGGGTAAAAAAAAAATGAACAGTGCAGAAAAACCAACGACTGCGAGGCACTTTGATATTCTACATTAATTAATTGATATTATTATTATGTGAATCGAGGACACAGCGTCGATCGCATGCCAAACGAAGAAATTGGGATCCGATCGACGTGTATCGTTGTCCGACAGGTTGATGTGCGAGAGAGGAGAGAAGAAGGTGTCTCCGTAAATGAGAAAAAGCAAAAAAGAAAAAAAAAAAACAAAAAAATGATGTATTTTCAGCCTTATTGTTTGTCTGTCTATATAATGTGATGTGTTTCCGGCGTACAGGTGCGGCGGCCGCTGCGAAGCAGCGCAGGCACTTAGGCCAGATACGAGAGCACCCTTATCAGAGGGCCGGCGCTCTCTCGTGAATGAGTCGCCGCGGGGGACACGTGAGCGCGCCCCGGTGAAAGCGCTTACACATGTGTGGGCTTTTGCCGGCGCGAAGCGCGAGACCCGCGGGAAAGGTTAGTTTCAATCGTTTATTGACAATCATTTTCATCATGTTTTTTTTTTTATATTTTTTTCTATTTTTTTATCCTTTTTTTTTCACACACACACACACACACACACACACACAGAAAAACGGACATACACCTACACACAGACGTTTGTGTCCAAGTGTATTTCGTTAGGATTTTGCAGACGATTTTTCTTCTTGTAGTTGTCGTTGTTTTTGATTTTCTCGAGGAGATGGAATCAGGACGGGGTTATGCTTTTTATATCCCAAAATGAAGTTTTTTTCTCAAGGAAATTGAACGAGAAAAATTGTGTGCAAAGTCTCAATGGACACTATCAATGGATTTTATCATCACTATATTATTATTGATTTTTATTATAATGATGATTATGTTACTTTCTCTTAACTTTTTGCACAGATTATTTATTATACGCTCTTCTCTATTCAATGTTTTTTTATACGTATACTATTATTATTATATTTTTTTTAATCTCTTTTTGTCAGCCTGTTGTACAATATTATGTTATACATCATTTTAATTCTCATGTATACACGAGCTGCGTTTATGTATACATTACCATACGTACATAGATATTGCACTCAGTTTTATACATGTTTTGTTTTTTTCCACGGTATTTGTAATTCAGTGCGAGACGTACGGCATTCTCGGATCAACAAACTCATTTGCATCTGCGAAGGTGGAAATGTGAAAAAAAAAAAATTAAAACAGATACTGCAGCTAGTCGTAGAAACGTTACATTGTAAAAGAATTTTGCCATTTATTACAATTTATCGATTAATATCATTAAACAGATTATTAACGTTAGTGAATAAAAAAAGAAAATAGACTGACTATAACATTTACAAGAATTCTTTGACCATTCGTTAGAATTTTAAAGATTTCTTGATTATAACATTTCGTATGCGAAATTTTAACTCCAATTTAATACATTAAAATATACTTGATATCCTGCACCGATATTTTGAATACGGGAATGTCGTGCGTTGGCCGTAGTTCTGTGTACCTGACGCCGCATCGATCGCAATGATGATTCGGTGATTATACAAATCGCTGAACATCTTGAGTTTTTATTCTTGAACTGTAAACGGAGACATATAAAAAGAAAAACTCTTTCTTCTCTTCTAAGAGAATCGTTAAACGAATAAACGTTTATAAATGCGCGAAAGGCACAGTTGCCCCTCACTTGAGTTTCAAAATTAACTCAGTTCTTTGAATAAAAAAAAAAAAAAACAAAAAGGCAAAACAGAAAGATACATCGCGAAAATCGTGCAAAAAAAATTTTGGTCTTTTGTTTTCGTCGACAATAATCGGATCTATTCGACACAAAATATTTCCAAATCTCACGAAATCATGTGCGTCATGATTGGGTGCGCACCTCCCCATTATACATATACTTTTATTTTACTCTTGTTTTTGCACACAACATGGAAACATCATAAAAAAAAAGTTAGTGAAAAAAAAATTCTTTTACAAAGAACGTCATGCATACACATTTGTAGAAATTTCTAAATAAAAAAAAAAAATAGAGTAAAACAGGATCAATTGTCTGGACAGAAAACAAGGTGAGTCAGGGGCAGCATGTTGTCTGTGCGCGCGTATCAAATCCTATATCAAAGAGAACAATAATAGGGTCTGAAAGATAAAATAAAGAGAAAAAGAAGTTTAGACAGTATGATCTGTAAGAATTTATATCACAAGTTAGGGGACGACGCTCATGGTGACTTTGGTGCTTACGTGTCAGTATATATATATAGATATATATATATATATTATAATGTATGTGAGAAAATACAATTGTTTCAGATTTCATTTTTTTTTCTCTCCTTCCAGGACATTGTATTTTGCATTTTTACTAAAGAAAACAAAAAAGAAAAGAGATGAGAAAACTCGAAACGAACAACGTAATGAAATTTTTATATTGTCACACTTGTATAGGCTCTCTTTTTAGTCTGTGTCACAATTACATCTCCCCCGAAAAGTAAATTAAAAAAAAAAAAGAATATATATTTTTTTTTCTTGGCAACTTGTGCCTGTGGAACACTTATTTTATTTTTATTTATACGTAAAGAACATTTATATATACGTAAACGTTATATTATACATATATTATATACATGGAAAAATTACGTCGACGTTGAACTTCCATTCAAATTTATTTGTATATAGATTGATTATGCGCCTACCAGTTATACGCGTATAAAAGTATATAAAACACGAAAAATAAACTATTTATATGAAAAAAAGTACAAAAAATCACGAAATAAACGCTTGTTTATATTTATTTATTCGCTTTCACATCCACTACTCTGAAGGAAAAAAAAAAGTTAAGGAAGCAGGGGTGGCAATGCGTCGCGAACGTGGCTTCATTCAATAATGTTATATATATAAATATATATATATTAGATTGATCGTGTATAATTTATCGCGTCGAACGTGCCGAAGCTTCTTTGCTAAAAAGATTCTTGCTCGAAATGCCGTCCAACCCTTTGCATATATTATTTATTAATTCATTAATTAATTTATTAATCAATTTCATTGAGGAAAAGTTCACGCTTCGTATTTCCTAATCAAAATGATTTCGTTTCACATTCAAATGTTAGGCAGCTGAAATTTCAAATTGGCATCTGCACTAAATTGAACGTTGTTTTGTGACCCTTATTAGATTTCAAATTGAATTAAAACTAAATAATTTGTTGAGAGCAAAAGTAACTTTGAAAAAAATTGATTTTCGAGCTATATAAGTATTTCAAACAAAAGATAGAAATTTCAATTCAAGTTAATCTTAGCCCAATGTTTTGTTTGTATGTTTGTCTTATTCAGTATGTATTGAACTGTATCTTCTGTAAAAAGATTTTGTTTGAAGTTTTCAGCAGAAGGAATGAAATTGTCTTGAGAAGGAAAATATATTGGTATTGGACTCTCCTCGATTTTACTAACAAAAATCTACAAATTGACATACGAATTATCTCTTATGGATTAATGATATATAATATACACAATGTAATAATTTGTATAAAAATATTTTCTAATCTAAAAAACAGAACAGAAAGATCGACTATCCTTATTTATTAATTTTTTTTTATTAATCATTTAGACGCAATTTTCATCCATCTTCATAGATCCGCACAACAGCACCATTTTTTCTTTTTAATTAAACTAACAAAAATGCTCCACATGGCCAAGTTGACACTAACTTTGATTAATTTTTTTCTCTCACTCACTCTTGAATAAAAACAAAACGAAAAAAAAAAACAACAGAAAATTTAGAGAACAGTTCGCGCGCATGCATATACACTCATAAATATTTATTATTATTGAAATTCTCTCTCTTGTATATCATATTTACTTTTTTTTTCTCAACAAACCGATTATTAACCCAATACCATAAATGTATACATGCGCGTGCGACTATCTCTCTCGCTCTATAATTTTTTTTTTCAATATTTAATACTGTAAAATAATACAATTTACCATAATAATGTATACGTATGTAACGATGCTTCTGACATGCCTGGAATATTACTTCTTTCGATTTTAATCAATCAATCGACAGTTCCGAATTTTAATATTTTTTTTTCACGACTATATATTTATGACTAAAAATATAAAACAAAACTCATGAGCCTCTTTGACACACCCGCTTGCTGGGACATTTTGTTTACACCTATTAATCAAATAATTTATATAATAATGTAATCGAGACCACAACAGATTAATCCTATAATCGTGTAGTTTTTGTTAATCTTGCAAATATATATTATACGTTCGTTAACTACTTTTGGAACCATAATTAAACACGCAAGGAACATTATTTTTTAACAAAAGTACTGGCACCATTACATAATATGTATATCAGGTCTTCTGGTGGCTGGTGTGCACCCAAGCTGCGCAGGAAATATATAAGCGCGATGTTTTTTTTTCCTCATTCTCTTTCACTCATGTTAATTAATAAATAATACTGTTTATTTTTTTTGTTTAAATTCTTCTCTTCGTTGATTAATTTCTTGTCACTCGGTATCGATGCTTCTTTCGTCTACCGCTAATTTTTGCAACAGCTTAGAGGAAAATTTTATACGTTTTAGAGGATTTTCCTTAAATATTCGAAACATCACTCGTTCAGAATGAATAATAAAGCGTCTAGTCCTCGGTCTAGTCACGATAAAATACCGCAATATTAATCTATACCATAGTTACTAACAGAAAGTTAAAAAATGTTTCTATTAAACAGTTATAAAATTACCTTTTTTTTTACACCATTTTTAACTTGTTTTTAGCAAGAATATGTCTAGTACAAACACAGACATTTCCTTAACATACAAGTTTCATTTCATAAATGTTTCAAATTAATAAGCTCAACTTACCGGACAAATGCTTTTTGTTTATTTCTATTATCGTTTTCGAATTGATATTAATTTATTCATTACCAGCTTCCCTAAACAAAACCATTTTTGTGCGTGAAGGGTACACGAGCCACAGTTTTTTTGTTTCTAAAATAATAATAATAAAAACATTACGTGAACAAATAGTGAGAACAATCACAGATCTCCTTGTTAACATAAGGCGCAGGTGTTTTACATTTTTCTTTTTTTTTTTAATATAATTTCATTATTGAGACTATTTACGAACTTTCACAAGTCAATAACAATATCGTTTTACGTATGTGATGATTCAAACGCTTCAGACTAATCATTGTTATACTTACATTCAAACATTTCTCTCGATGGACAAAAAAAAAAGAATACTTTTGTTAAATAAAGTGCAAAGCTACGCTTGATTTATCGCATTAATTAATATTGGATAATAACAACAGTAACAAAATGTAGAAAGACTAACATTGATGAATTGATATCACCATTTGACTCTTGTAAAGCAAAATTATTATCTGTAATTAATAATAGTGTGCTTCCTTTAAAATATTATAAAATTGTTTAATAAAACGTTTAACGAATCTCACAGCATTGCTTTGCACTCTGTAAAAAAATGATTTACAAAGTCAACAAAACACTCAACGCGAATTCTTTATGCTTTCCAATTGTGAAATTAAACATTCTTTTTTCAAAAACTACATTTCAATTTATTTCTGATATATATATATATATACATAGTAATTCCAAATAAATCATGAGAAGGCATAATGAACTTCGATAAATGTATAAAATTACCTGTGTAAAAAAATTTCCATTATCAACAACGTTATTTTACGACTTTCTTATAATCATGTCGAATTGTTAGTAATCGCAATATTAAGCAATTGTACGATTAAGAATTATTGCAAACAAGCAACCCCAGGAAATTTTTTTACACGGTGAGCAAAAAAAAAAAAAAATAAAAGAAGAGAATCAATCGAGAGTCATAATCACTAACCAAACTGTTTTTTCTTTTTTTCTTTCTTGTTAACCCTGGTTGCCCATGGCCTGTAGGCTTGCGGAGTGCTAACAATGGAAATCCACACTCGTCCCGTGCTAACACCTGGATTATTGGACACACGCAGAGCATCCGCCGCGCGTTCGATCGCGACCACTTTCACTCTCTCACTTTTTCTCTCTCTTGTCAGAAAAATGAAAAAAAAAAAATCACGAACTTTTTTATACGAGTGCACGTATAAGAAAGCGAACACATTGTGATCTACATATATCGCTCGCGAATCTGCGGAGGAATAGCCTCGTCGACTGCGTTCTCGCACCACCTTTTCTTTCTTTCTTTTTTTTTCCTTTTTTTTTTCTTTCTTATTTTGTCCCTTTCCACCGATTATGCTGACGAGAATGTGACGTGTTTTTGTTTTAACGGCTTGGGGACTGATTGAAGCTTTAGTTTTTTTGAAGTAATAGTTTTTCTTTTGTAATTATCTTCGTTTATATTTATACGAGTATTTTTTGTTGCATCTTTAGTTTACGTGTATTTGAATCATTGAACTGAACGTTTGTTGTCGTCAGCATTCCTTTCGTCATCGACTAATGCAACCCTTGATTTCCGATAGCAGAAAAAGATTTGCTCTTTATTGTACGATAAGTTAATCTTGCATCGCAAATGGAGAATCAAAGCTTGCACGTTGATGGACATTCGCTCCCATGAATCTTTTTTTATGTTTATTCTTCGATAAAAGAAAGATCCGCTGGACAATTTAGACTCAAACGATCGAGAGATATACTTAAAAATCAAAAATCCCACCTGACGAAGTTTCGGCGAGATTAATAATAAGGAAGGAAACGCTGGATGGACGATCTGAAAATCACGAACGGGACTCGCACAAGGGCGAGAAACTCTCGAGAGGAGGAATCTCATTGTACTTATTCAAGAAAAGAGAGAAAAGAGAGAGAAAAAACGACGGAGAGAAGGAAGCAAACACCGATATTCACTACTTTTTAGCCCCTCGAGGAAGACGTGTCGAGCATTTGGAAGAAGACGTACATATATTACATTCTCTTCTTGGTTCGAAAAATCTTCGTACGATATTTTTGTAAAAACAAAAAACCGGAACAAAAAAAAAGTGAAGTAAGGGTGAATATAAGCAATCAATTTTTAATAGCGTTTAAGGCCAACTGCACAGCAATAAACAATTGCGAGACGTTAAAGAAATAGCTTAATGAGGTCGACAATCTATACATTGTTACGAACAACTTTACACCGTGTAAGCGAATTCAAGCAAAGAGTATAAATATATATAGATAGTTATATATGTCATAAGAAATTTAAGAATTATAGAAGTGTAGGGAAGGCTCATATACGTCAGCGTTGTTCAATATTACGAGGATAAACATTAGCTGAATATAAAAAAAACAAAAAGAAAAATGATCGAAGGAGAAACCGCTCTAAGAGATTGTTCGATTTACTTAAATTATAGCATTAAAGAAGGAAGAAAATGGCGAAAGTTGAAAAAAAAAAGATCTAATAATAAGTAATGAATTAGCGATTAAAATACACGATCGAAGTTATAAAAAAAAAGGCAATCCGTGTCGTCGACGACGCGCGATTCATACATACCTATATATTTTTTTTTGTTATTTAACCTTCAGGCCTGCCATACGATGTAATTATAAGGACAAAAGTAGTTATTTTATGTTTATGAGAACTTCATCATAAATGCACACGCGTCGACGACTGTCCCGAGAAGAAAGAAATACTATATATACATATATACATTATCGTGTGTAGAATTTATTTTATCACTTGTAGTTCGTTAGATCTTATCATCTTTTTTTTTCTTCCGTAAGCGACATCAGCGACAGGCTATGTCCATATGGTCCTATCATTTGATTATTATATTGTGGATAGAATCGTGGTTTTCGATCTAAATTACCCCAAGGAGATTTTACGTTGAACAATGTTCGTTTTGTTAGAATAATAATTGTGTAAGTGAATAATTGGTGCTTAGCACAGTATTAGTTTAATATTGAATTAGTTTTATTCAATTCACAGTCTTGATTTTATAAATTATGATGATAGTTAACTATTGTTATATGCACTTTTTCCATGGAAAAGTAATACAATTTGTATTAATTTATAAAGTACATGTTTCCATGTTTTTAGAATAACAACGGAATTATAAAAGAAAATCTTTACTACAAAGTTTTATAAAAATTTTGCAATCGATAAAGTCTCCATTGGGGTCGTTGATCCTGTGACAAAAGTTAATAGTTTAAAACTACATCTTAATCAAGCCAGCCTTTGTACATAATATTTACCGAGAATGATTTGTAATCTACTTAAGTCCCTATGTCATCGTCTCGGAATAGTCTAACACCTACTACGTTCGTTTCATTAATTATATTTTATATCTATCATGCTATATATGAATAATTATATGTTACGTTACGCGATTGAGTAAGGGTGTGAAACGGCGTGATTATTATTTTGATAAACTTTAAATATTCAAGATTTTTTTTTAGAAATTTACATGATTTTTAATGACTAGAGAAATATATATATATATGAAATTTGTTGATTGAATATTCGAGTTTAAACTTTAAAAGAATATAGTATATTAATTAAATGCACACGGTTTTTCAAATATTCGTATATTTGTCCTCTGAAAAGGTTAAGTTATACTGTCTAAAAATCGACAATTAGTTGCAATATATTTATATATTATAAACTTGTTTGTATAGTTTTCTTATTCTCACTCAGAAATTTACTCGGATTTTGCATAGTTTTCATATTTTATCATAACGTTGGCACGTGCTTTAGTTGTCGTGCAGAAATCATGTGGCAATAAATAAATATTATCCTTACATATTATTACTATTACATTTATTACATCTATTACATTTATTATTAAAAATATTTATCTCATAAAAAAGGGCAGCGATGCAAATCATAAATATTATACTAACCTTTCTTTTGAAATAGGTAAACTATATACAATGCGTTAGCAAAAGAAAAATCTCTAGAAGATCTGACTACGTTATATTTTGTAGAATAAAAAAAAATTAAATGGAATAGCGTAATTCGTGTGTTAATTTCAAGAGTTTATATATATAAATATATATACATATATATATTTATATAGTGTCAATGAAATATTGGAAAAATATGTGTAGAAAAAAATAAAAATATAAATATTTTATTATGTACACAAAAGCTGTATGAAAGATTAATTATTATGTACAATAAATTTAGGGGTTTATGCCTTCGATTTTCCCTCGAATGGAAGCAATATATTCGATCGTTTTTCTCCTTCGACTTAGAGAACGAAGTTAAATAGTCGCTCTGACAATAAATACAATTGTATATCTATAATGAACCTTCTTTTTGTGTCAACTTAATTGGGAATGTGATGTGTGGAACTTATATTAAAAAATGGGAATCTCAAGTCCCGCGCTGTTTCTTCTTTTCTTTTCGATTATTTGCGTCAATTGCGTTTTATACCTATACCGACGAATTGATAAAACGCGATCAACAATTATGTGCCTTAAATCGTGTTGTTTTACGGTTAATTATATGTATACAAAAAATGATGCAAAATATATGTTAATAGAAAGAAGGAAATATGGTTAGTAGAGTTTAATAATAATGTATGTACACAAATGGTGCAGTTTTCTTCTTTTTCGTATACTTGCATTCTTTTTTTTCTTTTTGTTTTCCTTTTTTATTTTGAAGATCTGCATATAGCGAGAGACAGAACAACACTATATCGCGCAAAGGTTAATAACAGAGGCATATTTTTACTACTTATATTATTTAACTGTTATGATGAGCATTAAACAGTTATAGCAGCACTTGAATAAAGTAAATGTCACAAAAATTTTTTGTTTTTATTTATTTTATTGTACCATATTTTTATCCTTATCCTTAATCCTCATTTTTTTAAATTAATCCATTGACTTAAATAATGAAAAATATGCAATTCAATGGCTCGTAGCTTTCTCAAATTTAATTATTTATTATTCAATATATGTAATATATGTTATGAACAAATAATATAATAACTATTTTTAAAACGTACATTTTTTAAAATAACCCAAAAACTATGGAAGAAATTTAATATTATTTTCAACTTTGCTTGTATGACAAATTCGTCTCGGACGGAAATTATGTACCTGTTTTGTGCCCTCGTAGTATTGTACTATTATACAGTTAATTACAAAAATTTTTTTTCATGCATACAAAGCTCTTTGAGTATTCAATTTATAAAGTTCATAACATTACTG
>UELU01121365.1:0-13920 GCA_900490025.1 Megastigmus dorsalis | reverse complement strand
ATATATATATATGTATGTATATATTTGTATATTTATATCATATATATATGACTACCCTTAACTCTTAACGTAGTTTACATATCACTTATTACGCGTAGATCCTATATTTATATTATTTATGAATATATTCACTTTATTCATTTTTTTCATTTTTTATTAATTCACGATACTTTTTTTAATGAGTACAATATATAGGTTCTGTATAAAACTCGTATGTACAGGATGATCGTTTTTTTCTTTTGTTTAACTTCTTTTTTTTCCCCTATTTCTTTCGTTCTCGCTTACCCACCTTTATCTCGTTAGTATATTAGTTTATAATTCCCCAGTTTGCTTCATTTCCCCGTGTCGCGTGTAATACTCTCTGTCTCTCTTTTCTACGACTCAGCCAAGTTTCTCGTCTCTCGTTATTTATTTTTTAATTCTGTTGCGATATAATAATATTTAAGATGCCCCAGCGACTTAGCCGAGATAATATAGTGCGATTTTTTCCCACCAGTATGTTTTCGCTTACTCTTCGTATTTCTGCTCTTTTTAAACGTTACAATATATTTTACGCGTGTAATCTCTTTTCTTTTCTTTGCGCACACTGATCGCATTATTACAATAATAATAATTAATTTATATATCCATGTAATCGATACATTTTGATGGTAATCAATAATGGCAATGATATCTTAAACGGTAATGATATAATGATAATAAATCTTTATCTAGATACGGATCGTTTTTAACCGAAGCTTAACTTCCTCACGATTCTCCTTCGAATGTACATATAATATAATAATATCAACGTTTTTTTTTATCATTTGCTAGCCTTCGGGAGCGTATTCCTCTTTCATTTTTGTCCAAAAATAAAAACGCAAATCCTACCAGAGGACGTGTCTGTGTGTCATTTCTTTATGCTTTAGTTATGTGGAGATCTTCTTTTGTTCTCTTTGAGCGCCTTTATTTATTGTTAAGCTATATTTAATTACCTTCTTTGCGACTCTTTCCCCCCTTCCGATCCGTACCGGTTTTCCTCTCATGCCCAACGATCGCCGCGTGTCGCACTCGTTTACTTTACTCTTGTTTTCCCCTTTGTTTTTTTGTCAAATTTTTTTGCGTCTACATACGCGGCACACGTAACGTTATAGAAATTCATCGCACATATATTTATTATACGTTAACGCATCGTAATAAAAAATATATTAAAGAAGTCATGCGTGTGATCCGAGGAGACGCGGCGGTCGCGAGGCGCGTGGATGCCTTATTCTTTTTCTGCCCTCTGTTTCTCTCTTTGCCTTGCAGCTCGTTCCTTCGCGCGCTAACGCAATGTGTATACATATACATAAGCACGTGGACGCGGAAAGTCCTCTTACCGAACATCAGCACTCGCGCGTAAATTTATTTTTTCTCTTTATGCGGTAATATATATATAGGTATCTATTGCGCAACTTGTCGAACAGAGGGAATGAAAAAAGGGACCGATATAATATATCAACGATTTTTGCGAGCGCTGGCGACTGTCGTTGGATAAGACGCTTTTCCGGGTACGCGTGTTCTTAATAATCATAACAAGCAATGATAATTTAATAACTAATAATACAGTAAATGACGCGCACACGCACGATATTTATTCAGGTATATTGTTTTTTTTTTAATATATATATGTATATCACAACGATAAATACTAGATTCACTCGCGAGTTTTTCTTCCACACCTTCCATTTTCTCTCCTCTCTCTCTCTCTCTCTCTCTCTCCCGTTCTTTTGTACTCACTGCATATACAAATATATATACGTGTGCTTTCATGCATGTATATATATATTTATATACGCCTGTTTTTAGTTGTATATCTTCATACGTTGGATGAAGCATGCATCGCATCTTGGCCCTCTTTTTTCCCCCCTCTTTCTCCGTCCTCCCTTTTCGTGCCTTACCGTTTATTTTTTTATGTATCGATACATATATATCGTGTATATAGAGACTTCTGCGAATAATTAACGAATAAACCCGGTCCACTGGCATCCGCGCCCTTTCTGCATATAAATCGCCGTTATTTTTTTTCTTCCTTTTCCCCCATTCGCCACGCCGTTGTAATGATTCACCTGTTCGTCGTCCCTTCATCTATCGCCGCTATACGATGGTGTTTTGCAGGATATATATAATAGGCAAAGCAATCGCATCGATTACCGACTGCGGGTATAGTTACCGAGCGCCGATAGAAACATGTCCGATTTGCGAGGAGTTGTAGATTTTACACGGGCACGCGATCCTCGAAGATGACCTCGCAGATCGGTAAGTGGGACGTTTGCTTTGCACGCGCCTTTTTGTTTCGGAGTGTGCTTGTTACACATGCGGCTCGTTCGGAAGAATGTTTTTCTTTGGCTTTGCGTTCTCGAGGATTATTTTTCGAACGTTTCTTGTGCGATCGAAGCATTTGATTAAGCCTCGAGATTGGAGCAATCAATGTTCGGGGGCTGAAAACGTATCTATACTGGTAAAGAGTGCGTTAACAAAAGTTATACACAATTTACAAATATTGCCAACATTCGTTGCTCCAATACGAGCTTATTCAATCCGATATTCAATCCGACTTTCGGTGTATTGCACCAAAATCCAATTTTAGCAACGATTTTAGATAAGAAAAACTGTTCATCTCGAGATGTCGCTCAGTCAAGATGCTTAACGCCAATCACCCGACTTTTTTTAATTCTGCGATCAAATCAATCCGAAGTAACATAAATTTCAAGATGCAAACTTTTGACGCACAGCTTGGCAGTATAGTGGCACATGTCGTGTGTGTATATATATATAAGTGAAAAAAAGACATTTTTCCGAACAGCAGCAGCAGTGAAGGGGCTTATAACGCGCGAAACGATCGCAGCTGCGACCAGTGATCGATCGACTCTTGTTGCAGCTCGACTCTCTCTCTCTCTCTCTCTCTCTCTCTCTCTCTCTCTTTCTGTCTCGCGTGTCTCGAGGCCCAGTGAGCGTCAAATCGAAGCTCGCGTTTTCGGCGCGCTAAATCCCCGTATGTCTATCTGTGTGTGTGTATGTGCGTGTGTGTGTATGTGTGTTGGGGGGTGTATATATATATATTACTTCGCTGGCAGCGTCGGTGACAGACGGACAGACGGCGGAAGGGCCTCGGCGGAACTGCAATATAATGGGGCTCGCGTGCGCAGTTTGACGTGTGCGCTTATAAACCACCCGCTGATTCGCGCGTGCCTGTGCACAACTCCGCGCGGCCTTTATGCGAGCCTTTTCTCTCTCTCTCTCTCTCCCTCTCTAATCAATCTCTATCCTTTTTTCGAACTTTTTCGGTGGTGATTTGATTTGTTTTCAGTTTTTGATTTTTCTGATTAAAATTTCGTTAAATCGACGTTTTAATTCTGCGACTGTAGAGTTTTTTCCTTACCACTCGGTTTTACTTGGAGCATATAAGTCTCGGTGACTTTAACGGATAATACCATTGGCATGATTTCTGAAAATCCCGTTCCACGCGAGGATTAGAAAAGTCGTCGGCGGCGGGAGGAAAAAAGGAAGAGAGAGGGCGAGGGAGACAAAGCAAAGCAGCTTTACTCTCCTCTCTCGAGCCCCCGGCTGAAAAACGAGGCACACCCATACTGCACCAGCGGCGACGAAAATCCGTCACTTAGGAGCTTCCTCCTCTCTCCTCTTTTATCTCTGGTCGCGCGTCTCGGCTTAACTTTTTAACCCGCGATTAACCGCCTCGTTATCGCGCGCGAACACGAAGAAAAAAAGCCCGGAGTCTAACTCTCTTGGCTTCTTCTCGGCATCCTCGTCTCTCCGAAGGTCTCGCGAATGACGCTGAGAAAATACGACTTTTCGGACTGCGGACTGGGCGTGTATACGGCCTGGTCGATATCCCGCGCTACTCGCGCTCGCTACTATTTTTCTCTCTCTCCCTTTTCGGATTTCTGTGTTGACCTGTGTTGTTTTTTTTCTTTTTAGGCGTCCCGCTCTGTATCCACCTGCGGCCTGTTTTCCCCTCCGCACGGATCAGAATTTTTAGTTGTCCATGTTTTTCTTTTTTTGGACTTTTTTTTTTTCCTTTTTACATGGCGCTCTTTCAGCGTTTTATCGTTCTTTTCTTTCTTCCGACTGTTCTCTCTCTCTCTCTCTCTTTCTCTCTGTACTCTCCCTTTTCTCCCCCTATCCGTCGTGGACGTAAAATTTTGGTTGCTATTTCCGTTTTATGCTTCGATCGTAGCTCGCGTTGGGCGTTTCTCTTTTGGTTTTAAATCTTTATCCGTCGTTTTGAATGCTTTAATTTTGTCACCCGGAATGTTTGATGTCTATTTCTGAATAAGTTTGCCTTTTTGATCTTTTGATCTTTTGCTTGGATTTTCCACGTTCATATGATTAATGCGGCTGCGCCTTTTCTTCCCGTATTACGTAGCTTTTTATCTTGGATTCGTCATTTTTGTCAGGTCCGTAAGTATTGTTATCAATTTATGCATGTTTTTGTGCGTTTCGTTAATTAACCATTAATTTTGCATCTTTGTTTATGCAGAATTTCTTTTATATAGTTTTACCAGCTAGTAAAAAATAAAAATTTTCGGTTTTTATAGTCAGACATCAATTCCATGCAACGTTCAAAAAGTGACTCCGCGTCCGCGTATTCGAATTCGAAACGAGTGTATATACGAGCGTAATCCACTATTTGCCTCCACTTTTCGGGCGGCATAAGCTGCGCAAGCAAGAAACGCGGAGATCTATGGTACGGAGCCAGCGCGAATAAAGAGAAATCTCTCTAGCTTGTTCAAGTTGCGATTTGCATTTTACTCCTCCTTTTCCCGGCCGCGTCACTCCCAGAACGAAATTTATGATGGCTCGTCGACTCTTTATTCTCTCTCTCTCTCTCTCTCTCTCTCCCTCTCTCTCTTTTTTGCTCGAGACGTTGGTTGGATTTGCGTTGGCCGCTTTGTTTTCGCTCGTCTGCTCTACGGAGCGAGTGAAAAGTGGCCGAGTCTGCACAGACACGCGAGAACTTACGGATACACTGCGCTTCGGCCGTTTTTGTTTTGCGCGCACCCGCGACTTTGGTAAAAAATCGTTTCCGGCTAATTTTCAACGACGTCCTCGAGGTGAATTTTCGTTCGCGACAATCGGCTTCTCAACGAAAGTTATTGCACGTAAGACTTATTTACTTTTCGATGCGAATAATTGTTTATTTCCATAATTAGCTATACGTACTAAACCTACGAGTTTTCGCGCCACTATTCGTCTCGCGTGCTTTCTCTTTTAATCCCCGCTATACTTATATAAATTTTGTAAATATAACAACGGCAAATTCTTTACAAATCGAGATAATACGTCTTTATACTCTGAAAAATATATTCATCGATATACTATGAGAAACTTAAATTTCCGCAACGTAATTGTATTCCAAGTAAATAGTTTCGTTTTTTTTTTCTGCAATGGGCAATGGGCAAGTGCCAGTCTTCAACATTGAAACGAGAAACGATGGTAAATATTATATTAACACATATCGCGTCGGCAACGATTTTTATATAAAATTTCTTTGAAAATATACTCCCAACTAACAAGTGGAAAATGAAAGTCGTCGTTGCGCAACTTATCACTCCCCATTTCTGCACTTAGATCGTGCATCGTTTGTGTGTCTCTTTAAAAAGTACATTGAGCATCGCGAGCCAATAGCTCCATACTTGCTGCGGTTTGTTGTTCTTCGTATCGTTTTTTTTTGGCGTCTTTTCTTTTTTATAAAAATACGAACACAAGAGTCCCCCCAAGTAAAAACCTACTCGCTAAAAAATACTTTCCTTATACTTGTGCACGAGGGCTAACAACGACTTCTATAAACTCGCGTATCTTTCTGTTTATACTTTTTTGTTCGCGGTTCGTCTCGTCGCGCGCGCGAAACTTATGAACGGTGATACCGTCGTCATCAAATTTATTCGTTCACTCGCGTGGAGCGGGGGCCAGGATTTGGGGGTGTCAGTATAGGTCGCGGACCCTTTTCGCAGCAGCGCCGGTTGCTGGCGGCAAAGCTAAAATCGATACTTTCCGAGATCTCCGACACACATGTACACAGGCAGACCTCGGAATGAACGAAGAATTGCGGTTGGCTCCTTCGGTCCCTCGCGCCGTCTGTCGATTATCGTCTTCTTGCGTCCGTAAATAACGTTCCTCTTACTTTCTCTGTCTCTCTCTCTCTCTCTCTCTCTCTCTCGCTCTCGGATTTATATCTCGTTTCTGACCCGTGCGCTTTTTTGTGTTTGTTAAAAAGTCGGTGTAAAAACGCTCTGAAGCACTTAGGATCGTCGTTTATTTATTTTGTATTCTTTTTTTTGTGTTTTTTCTTCTTTTTTTTTATCTTTCAACTCCCCGTGTCCCTATACGCACACATCTATATACGATCAACACAACCTCGCAATACACGCTCTCGATCTCGTTCTTTCGCTCTTTCATATACAAGAGTTTATTTGTTTATTTTTTTTCCCCTATTAACTGTTTTTTTTTTATTTCTTGGTTTTATATACTTTAATCGTTTATTTTCTTCATTTTTTTTATTTTAGTTAATTCTTAATTCTGCGTTTGCTTTGCGTTTAATTTTATTAGTAATGTTTTTTTTTGTTTATTTTATTACTCTCTGCTTTATCCTCGACGAGCTTAGTTAACTAGTATGGCTAAATTGACGTGTTTTTTTTTAATGCCGAAGATCGTATCGTGGCTCCTATTCGATCTTCTTCTTTACTTTTTTCCCTCTCTCCCTCTCTGTCCTCTTTACTTTACGCTTATGAACTAGAGATATTTCTTTAACGTCACGCGGCATGCATCTCCATTCCGTACTCTCCGCCTTTCCATTATAATTTCATTTCTCGCCTCTTTCCCTCTTATCTCTCTCAGCGGGCTCTGGCTGTATTCGATTTCTTTTGCTTCTTCATCGGACAACGCGATCTCCCAATTATCTTCGTCCAATTATCTTTTTGCTTGTCTCGAGTTTGTCAAGTTTGTCGTTCTAAAGCAGCGAACGACATACCTTTTACATTATATATAGACTTTGTTGCTCTTTCCGCCTCGATGCACTTTTTCGTCAGTCTTTGATGCGCGCGCTCTCGGACATACTCTCTCTGAAGCACTCTAGAGCGAGGGGTGGAAAGAAGGCGGTGGCTCGCATTCGCTCGGGACGCGAAAAACCGAGATGGGCGTTATGACCGGGCACTTTTCGCTCTGCCCACACACGTATACCCACCGTGTACATGCCTCCCGACCGAATTCTCTCTCTCTCTCTCTCTCTCTCTCTCTCTTTCGCTCTCTCTCTCCCTCTCTCTCTCTCCCTCTCTCTCTCTCTCTCTCTCTCTCTCTGTTTCTCTCACACTTTGGCTGCTTGCATCTCGCGAAGGAAAAGTAGTCTTCTTTCTCGAGTTGTATGTGTGTGTGAATGTGCAATATTTTTGCGCGCCTCGCCTCCCGAGGTCGTCCACGTCGTGGTCGCGACGCTTCGTCAATCCCTTACTTGGCCTCCTCCAACAAGACGAGATCGTCAGCCACCACGTCACTGATGTGCAGATAGATGATCCAGTACATCAGGTTGAAGCAGACAAAGCAGACCGGAAAGACGATGCGAGAATACTTGTCGATGTCCGACGGCGTTATGCCTGAAAAATCCGAGGAAATTATGTAGAGGGCATCCGACTTTTTCACCTCGCTGGCGGCTTTTTTTTAACGAGATAATGGGGCATTCCTAAAATTTAACCCTCAGACCTTACAGTTCCCTTTCAGCGTCAAGTTTACACTTGATTGCGTGTGAACAAAAAATTATGTACATTTTTCTAGAGAGCACAAATAAGGTTTCAGAGTTAAACTTTCTAAGTAACGTATGACGATGAAGCATTGACATACAGGAAGTAATGTATCTATAACTAACATATTGATGAGCAGTGAATGAATATTATTTGAGCCAAACTTAGGTATACGTCTGATATAAACATATTTGTTAGCTACAAATAAATCGTTTACCCAGTATAGTATGTTTTGTTGGCTTTGGAAAAGACTGAAGTGCAGAATGGGCATCCTCTTGAGCTAAGAGAAAAAATTCCAGAAACAGGCTTATTGTACAAATATAACCCCTTCAATTTGGCAATGCATCTATTTCGACGCACCAATGAAAAATTTAATTTATTTTAATAAAAATGGTTGTTTGGATATCGAGAGAAGTTAAAATTGGTATATATTCATAACAGAGGTTCGAAAAGTATGTATTTTCATGCATTACTTTTGATATAACACAAAAATATGTTTTTATTGAAACAGTTTTTTTTTGCTTTTGTGTTTGATAATTGTAGAGGTTATTTGAAGGTTACATCCAGTACACTCGATGTCGTATCGAAAAATAATGTTCTTTTTTGTATTTTCGGTGAATCACAAGTAATTTATTTTAAGTATAATCATGCACATTGGAGTGATTCAAGCTTTGATGATGCTTGGTATCTTAATAATGTAACTCTTCAAAAGTTTCATGATTTGGGGTGTGAGAGCACCGACTTTTCACAAGGCGAGTGCTCACAGTCAAACTTTAGAAATTTCTTTTTGTACTTAACAAATATAAATTATAATTTATTCTATTTTCGGCTAAGAAAAAGGATCACATTTAAAGAAAATTACAATGGCATTATTGTAAAAATTACACCTAACATATAAACTGATAATCTAAAAAGTATTAGCTTATTGGTAAAAGTTGTTAAATATATCTACTTTTTTCGAAATTTTTAATGGATATAACTTAAGAAGATTGTTTCGCAAAAGTAACAGTACTAAATACTTATGCATGAAAAAAAAATTAGATTTAAATATTAAAAAAAAATAAAGAATTTTCTGGATATACGGAATTAACAGAAATGTCTTAAATTAGGTACAAAAGGAACAGAAACATATAAGGAATTACAACTTAAATTTGTTGTTGCTGAAAGCTCGTGGATACATTATAGAACTCAAAGAATTTATTTTTCATATCCATAACATTTAAGCACCAATGTCATAACCAACAACATTAATTCTTACATCTGTTTTTGCTTCTTGTATTTATCATACCTTATATTTTTTTTCGTGCACAGGACTTAAAACTACATGAAACTGGATGAGTACTAAGATAATTTTATGAATAACATGAATGTGATTAACGTACAGAAAAGATTGATGATACATATAGTATTATGAAATTTGAAAAAATAGTATAAATATTGTGCAAAATTGTTGATAGTTGCACAAATGCAGAAAGAACTTTTTAAACAGTTGAGCTTCAAAAATAGTTTGTAAAATGTTTTAAAATTCACAATGGGATAAAATAAAAGTAAATTCAAAGTGAAAATAAAACATATTTCTAAAGTATAAAATTCTATTTTTTTATTTTTCTAAATAATAAAAGTGTTATATAAAAAACCAGATTTTTAGATTATTTAAGAAACGTTAGGGACCTCTAAATATTGACTGATGATAAACCTTGCGAAAAGTTTTCTATGAAATTTTGGTGGTTCCATTAAAAAGAACCATGAATTTTTTAGTGTCGAACCACCCTAATGCGCACTGCTTTAAGATAGATTAATAAATGCGCAAACCAATGAGAAATGACTATTGAAAATATTCTCATTTTGCAGCAAAATACTAAAAATGAATTTTCTGAAAAATTTTCAAAAAGCGCAAAAATTGCAAATAAAATTAGCATATGATGTTATTGTTAGTGATCTATTAATAATTTAAAAGCATTTTTAGTATTCTAAACTCACTAAAACTACAAATCTTGGAAATGAAATCGCGTGCTAAGCTAAGGGTTAATTTATTTAACCACAAAAAATTTTTAATGAGTTTTAATTTCACCAAGTATAGACATCAGAGATTAGGATTTATTATTTAAATAATCCTATTCCTTGAATTATTTTCTCCCAACTAAAAAATAGCCACATAATTATCAAAGAAAGACTATAATTATTAATAACAACAATTAACAAAAAATTATTCAAAAAAATTTTTTGAACACCATTATGATGTCTAAAACATATTTTCAGATCAGAATTAACTCAGAAAAAATTTTTATGTGGCTGAAAAAAAATTAAAAGGTAAAATATGTACTCATTTTAAAATTATCTTTTTCGCATTATAACCCTCCTACGCTGAAAGCTCATTTAAATGGATTTAAATACTTAAATGATAAAAAAGCGAAGGAGGGTAAAGCAAAAATATTATCTTCGGTAAAAAAATTGTTATTATTCAGCTGGAATTTGATGCATGCGGGAAAAGGTTAAGTAGATACTATGGTAATACTTTTTGTTTTTACAGTTTTCATTCTTGTTTTTATTATTGTGTCATTAAATTAATATCATACAGTGTAAAAAGTAACAATTATCAAGCATAAATTAATATAATTATCGCAGTAATCACCATAGTATCTCCGTAAATAGCATTCTACATTATTAACCAAAAAGTATGTATTGCGATAATGCTTTACGATTGAATAAATTATTTGGATATACTTATATTGCCCACAGGATAACATGAAATAGTAGCATTGCATAATGAATTCATATGATTTTCTATCAAATATTTACAGATGAAAACTCTTTAAAGTATATTTATAATATCAAAAAAATTTTACATGCTTATTTTATATGATGATATGTAATGTGAAGCATTTGCATTTTGCGTAGACGGACAAGGAAATGATCAGAGATGTGGGTCTTTTTTTGAAACTTATAGGAATTAAATTTTGTAGAATATAATGAGACCGGTACATCAGCATTTTATTGAATACACAGGCCATGGGATCAGGGATATTCACCTCTCTTTATGCTCAAACATGTATATCTAGATATACTCTTTTTTCGTGTATATAGATATACAGTAATGCATAAAATAAATATGAATTGGTAAATATATTCAAAACGAAGATCCACTGAGAAATTTCTTATTACAGGATTTCATTATTTCGAATAAATAATAATTCCTTTTAAGAGTTTCAAGAAAATCCAAGATTCGCATCCCCGGTCATCTTCTTGTGCAGAGTAAAAATTAATACAAAAATTGTAGCAACTTGAAAAAAACAGATGGTTTCACGAGCAAGATAATTTCTTGAAATGTGTGAATTGAAATATGCTAGTAAATTAGACAGGTCTTATTTAAAGATAGCTTTCAAAAAAGCTGATAATTTAGGAAAAAAACGCAGAAAATAATAAAGCATATTGAAAACTGAAAAATTTAGGAAATGAATATTTACAAATAGAAATTGGATATTATATGCAAATTTTCTTGAGTATATCGACTTGCCAAAAAAGAAGAATTTTTATTGGGAAGATAATATTAATAATATTGTTATTAACGTAGTACATTACCATATAAAAAAGTTAGTTATAAAATAATATAAATTTTAATGTAAGTATTCTTTTCATTCCTTAGATAAAAGTATTACCGAACTACTTTTGAAAAAAAAGGTCAAATATGAGCATATGAATTCAATTATTATTTTAAAATTAAAACTTAATCAAAGGCGATCCTCTTTTATTCAGATTTAATTTGTTTTATCTTTTAACAAGAATGTTTTATTTTATTTTAAGGAATTCAAAGAAAAAATGCTTAATTTATGAAAATTATTTTTCTATATACAGTATATATACATATTTAATCAGGTATTTGATGAACTTTATTTGTAATATAATTAATAATACTTTTTCTTTTAATTTCGTAGGATCAAAGCGATATTAGATCTATTTCAATGTATAAATGGCTACAATTATTTAAGATAAAAAAATTTACTTGAGTTTCTTAAAAGGCATGAAAAATGTCTTCCTAAAGTTATTGATAAGAATTAAAACGATTGATCAATCATTACTTAGACAGAGTTCAAGTAATGAATGTTGGATAATCAATCATAAACTTTTTAATATTAAAGTATTCGTCTCTTTTGGAATTAGTGAATAATTTTTAAGCTTGGATAATTTAAAAAAATATAAAACATGAAGTAGGAAGTTAAGAAAAGTAGATAAATTCCAAATTCATTATATGTATATAGGCATTTAGCATATATATTTCGGTGCAAGGTATGATTTTGGGTTTAAGAACTTCTGGTTTTCACCCACTAAATAGCTATAATCTCCAGGATTTTAAGTGACCTTGACTTAAGTAAGTATTTTGAAAGATAAAGTACACCGTAAACGATTTTAGTTCATCTAGAATATAGAATAATAGTGCTAATTATCTTTATTTTATTCAACGATATAATTGTAATAATAACAGTATATATGTAAATTTTTAATTGAACAAGTTTCATTCAGTCAAATATTTATCGATTTTTAATTTGTTTTAATTTTCTTTCTGAAAAATGGAATGATTCGGTTGGAAAATTGAGGAGCAATATTTTATCTTATTGAGGTCTAATAACCACAACAAAAGGCAGATAAAAGCCAAAATCGTTGACGGTATCTTGTCGGAATCGGAAGGCATGCATCGAGTAGAATGTTTTCAAAGTGTCGAACACTCACCATATAATTTGCTTATGTCCTTGCCAGGATGGATGAGGTGCTGCGGCGGCGGCGGCGCTTCCTCGTCTGCGCGGCCGTTTATGGTGTTCTCGAGAGTGCCACCTTTGCTGTGTGCCTTGGGGTCGTGGACCTTGAAGCGCACCTCCTGGACAACACGGGACCACTTACAAGAGACACGGCAGTTCACTATGGGTCAACCGGCATGCGCCGGCTTACCCCTACTTTCATTGGCAGTGCATGCAAAACATCCATGGGAAACAATAGGACCAATACACCTTATTAATTTTACTCTTTAAAGGGTTTGTAATACCATGGAACTATGACCAAAAGTGATTATATTATTTTCATTTTGTGTATGTGAATCTCGACTGTGGATAGTGGAAATTTGAAACAGTAGATTTGTCGAAGAAATTCGTTTGTTTAAAAAATCTATTTATGCAGAAAGTTTTACTTCTTTTGTAAGAAAAAAGCAAAATTTCTGCAGACTTTTTGGCATAGTTCTTAGAGGCTTAGTTTTATAATCATGTTTTAATGAAATGAAAACCAAATGCAAAATGTATTTAATTAAGTTTCTCAAAAGTTTCATTTTTCGCATTATGCGCAGGCTGCCGGTTGAGTAGCACTTTCACACTCCTTAAATAATTAAGCTCGGAGATAAAATTTAATAACATGGATCTTATGAAGGGCAATAAAACTAGTACTTAAAATGTCCCACCATTTATACGCATATATAATTTCGACATTTCAAGTACGAATTTCATTAAATCTTATGGAAGAACCTATACGCGAATGAATTTAATTTTAAGTCAAGCATATATTAATAATAATATTATTGTTAAGTAGAATATATTGTTTTTTACAAAAGACTTTTGGAACAACATTTAGTATTTTTGTATGCATTGTTTATAGACAAATTAATAAGTTTTGAAGATATTTTAATTTTTCTGATTTTTAAGATTTTTTAAAAATATTTATATTTCAATAATGATTTGATGATTTGTATTTTCAAATACTTTTAAACTATAATTTATTGAATTATAATTTTTAATTATTTGGTGAATGAAATTTGTTTAAAAATTTCAGGTTATGTTATAATCAAAGTTTTTTACATTCTTACATATAATAGAAAATTATTATTATTTTTGAATGTAGAAGAGTAATACAAATTTTTAAAATATATTTTAAGTTTTAATAATAATTGTGAAATGTAGGGTAGACTGGGGTATTGGGGGTCACTTAAGCTATGGCCGCTATATCCTTTTATTTACAGCAGTTTTTTTTATTCTAAAGAATTATTTTATTAGTTTATAGCATCTGCTATCGATATGCACAAGAAAAATTTAGCTGAGAACACATTTTATTTTATATGAAACTGAAATAAAAAAATTGAAACTGACCCGAATTACACTCAGTGTTGGGGTAA